>JAQJVL010003930.1:0-52637 GCA_035578905.1 Stictocephala bisonia
AGTATGTCGGGTAAAAATTTGCATTAATTAATTACGGAAATATCTTAACATGTTTTAACACCTGCAATTTATGAACGATTGAAGTCATTTAGTTATTATAATTTATGTTCAATGAGTAATTATTTAAATTATATAAATAATTATTTACAAATTCAAAAATGAAACAGCATTAAACTGAACATATTTTAAACCATATCAAAATGAATTGTTCATTTGGAATGATTTTCATCATATACTGTTTTAATCGTAGCTTTACGGGTTTAACACATGAATTATAGCTTAAAACTTTTGCTCAACACAAAAATTAAAAGCTACTATTTAGTAAATAATGTAGTAATAAGTTAATTTATTAATTGCAATTTATTTTAGTTGTACTATTAAAAATTTGTTTTTTTATTTGGTTTGCATACAGCTAACAAATAAATGTGTAACAATTTATGCTTTAATCGTATTGACACCACATAATTTTATACTCTGCTTAGTGTATCAAAGATAATTTTAAAAATAAGCTTGTAAAATTGTAGAAAAATTAAAGCATTTTCTGCAGATACGTATTTTGTTATTGACAAGAGACTTTCTTGAGTAATTATATAAACAGAGGTCTTTTCTAATTGTTAGCTGAACAATTTTTCATAGTAGATACATAGCTAAGAAACAAGAATATGGTAGTATTTTCAGTGAAAACGCTGTAAAAATTATGAAAATAAGGGAAAATGGACAAATAGAAATATGTTCCATAAATAGAGCGATGTGGGTGCTCAAATTGTGCGGCCCTTTGTCATGATAACGAATATGACAAGGTCTTTGCAATCGAACCATTATTAAGCACCACGTTAGTGCCGGAAATGTGTCGGATTCAGAAAGGTTATGTCAGAAAGGTTGTTAGGATAAGACTAGGTTGGTTATTATAGGTTAGGTTTGGTTAGGATAAGTTAGGTTTGGGTTTGTAAGGTTAGGTAAATTAACCTGAAACATCCTAGCCAAACCTAACATAACCTAAAAAAACCTATCGACCTAAACAAATCTAACCTAGCCAAACCTAACATAACTTAACCAAGTCTAAGGTAACCTAACAAAACCAATACCCAACCTAGCCCAATTCTAACAGAACGTAACCTACTGAAGTCGGCAGATCTCTGGCGCTAAGTTGCTTGATAATGGTCCGATTGCAAATGCCTTGTCATATTCGTTATTAGGACAAAGTTCTACATCGTGAGTACTCACATCGTTATATTCATGGAAACATTTTTAGTTTTTCATTTTTCCTCATTTCCATAATTTTTCCAGCTTTTCCGCTGATAAAAAACTATTATATTATTGTTTCTTAGTTATGTGTCTACGAGAACTTTGAAAAAAAACTCAGCCAAAAGGTCGACAGGGCCCCGGCTCTATATAATTACCCTGAATAAAACCAAAACTGTTATTAATGGTAGTTTCATTATTAGTTTTGCGGGAACTGTCGACAATAGTTTTTTGTGTATTAACTTTTGGATTTAAAACCAATGAACCTTTATGGCAGTACTTTAGTGTTTTCTAAGCCCGTAAAAAATATATGCTGCTGACTAGGAAATGTATATATGAATGTTGTGAAATAAAAAATAAACTCACAACTGATAAAATAATATTTTAACATAAAAAAGTCAAAGTTGATGTCACCACACTATTTATAATAGTTGAAATAGTTGAGGGTTAAAGTAACCCGAACATATTCGACTATTAGTGATTGAAAATCAATATTTCAGTTGAAATACTGCATTTTTTTAAAAAATCAAAGTAATACCATTATAGAATTACTGTTTGTAATACACTATTTATTGTATAGTAAGTACAACTAAGTAGACCTATATATAAGTTATTTGGAGAATTCAGGACAGTATAGTTTACTAAATATGATGGCATCGTTCGAAATTGATATTTTTCTACCACAATAATAGTGACGAAGTTAAAAATAATAATACTAAAATTACAATAAAAAATGAAATATGTTATTCTGTGTGAAGAAACAAAAATATATACTTCATGATTCCATATCAATATAAACAAATTTTACAAAATAAATATTATTTTAAAGTTATTAGATATGTTGTGAAATATCCTCGTAAAATCCATTTTTTATGATAAACTTTAGATTCTATTGTTAGTTACAATTTATGGGAACAAAACAAATCAATATTGGACACTTTTTTTAATCGTGGGTTAAAAGGTTAATGCAAAAATTAACTTAGTGTGCTAATTTAGTTTCATTTTTCCAGAAAATGAGTTTTTAACTAAATAAAAATCTTTTTATCAAAACACGTTCTCTAACGTGATGCAGTTTGTCACCTACAAAATAAGTATTTTTATGTGATGTTTCGAAACTCTACTTTATTGAATCGAATACTTATGATTTCAATCCTATTTTGTGTGTGTGTGTGTGTTTTTGTTTTTTTTTTTTTTTTTTCATAAAGCAAACAAATAATTGTATTACAATTTATGTATCAATAGTTTTTTAATACCGTACCTAGTATGTTTTACTTTCAGTTTAAAGTATAACCAGGTCGGATGGTTAGTTTTTATTCATATTGGCTAATAAGAATAACACCAATATGAATAAATGATATTTGCAATTTGTTGCTACTCACTCATTAGTAAAGTACAATTATATTAAATTGTACTAATCATTTTAGACTGGCTAGTTAGCATATTCTTACTTACTTAGCAAATTTTTAAAGCATTTTCATTACCGTGGCAGATTGACAGGTACCTAATAATCCTTACAATCAATAATTCTAATAATTTAAATCATATAATTACGGAGTGATTCTTACGAATTATCTTAAACTTATTACAACTTAAACCCAATTCTTATATATAAATTGCAAAGCCCATATATTCATTCTACTTTTGGCCTTTATATAAATATAAAGAAACCACCACCAAATTGACATTCTATAACGGTTCATCCGTCCTTTCAACCCTTAACATCAACCCTTTGAGGGAGGACAGAATGTAAAAAAAGATGTTTTTTAAGTAATCTAATTAATTTTTTTACTGGTCTTTACACAGAATTACATATTATTATTATAATTTTAGTATTAGTCATTTTAAATTTATCATTTTATTTGTGGTATAAAAATATTGCATTAGGATCTCAAGATACTTGTGAGTTAGCTATGAGTGGACACCCGGGAACAATTTACTTAATGCCTTAAGGACTTGCTCATTAAATGATTGTTAAATAACAAACGATGGTAGTCATGCTGTTTTTAGGGTAAACCATGACCTACTACTGTTAAAGCTACAGACAATTTAAATAAGGGGTCAAGCTTTTGAGTGGTTATCTTCACTCCTTGTTGGCTGCAACCAAGTAGTTGAGGTACCATATGTGGATAATTTGGGTTGTCAGTAGTAGTTTTTTTAGCAGATAAAGACTTAACCTGAGTTTATTGTTTTATCACTTGATTACTACTCACGTACAATAGTTTTAACTGACTCTTGTCTTGCAATATCAGTTGTTAAAAGAATTTGATTTGATTTGTTTGCAGTATTCTTTACTAAAAGTTATTTCAAAAGGTACAAACTAACTTGTAACAGGATAAAACATTCCTCATGCCGTGTAAGATAAAAGTATCTGTATAATGTTCATTTCTTTAATTATTTAGATGCTGGTATTATAAATCTGGGTAAATATTGATTTAGCCAATCGAATTGTTTTTGTTACTAAATTCAACTTATATTTAGAAAACTCAATATATTAATGGTTAATAAACCAGGACTCCTAAAGAAACTACACCATATCGTGGAATTTAAACCAGAAATAATGCTCCAAGTACAACTGGAAAGTCTGATACTCAGTTATTTACCGTAAAACAACATCTGTAGCCGAACCCTCGACACGAATACTCCAAACTTCCAAATTGTATATCATACCAATAGTTGGACGCTCTGAAGTCTACAGGACCACGCCACAAGACTTGTATATGGAAGAGAATTATAGTATTATGACTGCTTCCCTCCCATCAGATATCCTGCTCTGACGTAAGGCCGTGACAGGAGCACCCAGTGACATCTGTCTAAAGTCACACGCCCTCCATCTGCCTTGCGTAACAGATCGCCGCTGTACCTTCTCGTCGAACCCTCCGGCTATTAGAAGTATAGCACGCAGGCGTGGCAGGGGGCTTCGGGGGAGGGGATAAGCTCCTATATAGGCCCTCTCTTTCAAATTGGCGCCATTCATTCGATCGGTTATCAACCATCATGAAACACGTGAGTAAAAACTGGTTTTGATAAAGGTCAAACACCTTTTGATTAGGTTAGGTTCATGCTGCAATCATTTTGATTTTGTAACTTTTCTCGGAATATTGCGAATATTGAGACAATATTTCAACAAGTTATGGGTTTCCTTAACAAACAAATACACATTTTTTACACTTATACCCTTTTTCGACATATATCTGATTAAGGGTTTTTGGACAAGAGTTTATAAAATAACATTATTAAATAGTATTTAATTTTAAATTTAAAATAAATTGATAAAATATATAACATTGTATTGAGGAACTTAAGTAAAGGAATGGTAAAATTTAATTTAATTCACAATTTGTTGTATTCTATGAGAATACTCGTAGAATCGTGCTTTAATATAGATATGTAAAGAACCCTTAAATTTATTATATTTTTAGAAAATATTGTATCTAATTTGTAAAATCAGATACATATATGTGGAAGCTAGCTGTACTAGACTTTTTTGTTATTTTTTATTTTGATTTTCAATAGTTTATCGAAAAAGAGTTTTAAGAAGGACTATTAAGCTCATTTTTGATCTTAAGGCGTTATGAACACACATTAAAATGTCTCTTCGCAAGCAAATTTAATGCATTTAGTATCTGAATGTTATGGAAAACAATTGAAACTAGATTTAATGTTTTATTCATATCCATTTATTGATTTAGTCCATAAGTGATTTGTAAATATTACGTCAAGAACATGGATTTTATGCAACATAAAATAAATTCAGTTATGCGCTTTTCTCACTTTTTAGAATATACGTATATTAAGCAATTAAGGTTTTGTATCAAAACAGTAAATGAATCTTATTTGTTATTCAAATAATTTGATATGTTTTCGTTGTCCTAATTTATTTATTTATAGCAACAAATCACTGATCTAGAAGATACGTGATGAAGTATTTGTTGAAAATGTAAAGATAGGTTTTGTAAAATAGTTTTTTTAATCAGCATATTACGTGTTGGTAGAAGTACAATATAATTGAACGTCACACAACACAAATTTATTACAATCTAAGTACAAAGTATACAAATATTAGAGCGATCGATTCCTTTGTGAGTCCCTCTGGTCAGAGGAAGGTAAACTTGGTTTTCCGAAATCGACCACCATAATTTATTTGTAATAAATTTGAATTGTGTGACGCTAACTTGTATTATTTTGTAAAAGACCATCTTTCAAAAATGTGTTTATAGGCATAGGTCCAGATAACTAAGTTGAGTGATCTAAGTTGTTCTGCTTCTATAAGTTCGTGTCTTTCTCATTTATTTATAGCCTATACTATTACTTCTGTAACTAAAAGTATTCATTTAGTAATTATGAAACAGAACTTATGAATGAATAATGAACTAATCTGCAAAGATATATATTTGTGTATAAACACAAACAAGAGAAACTTCACTCAAATGTGCAATATAAGTACAATAAGTTTGATGGATTCGCACATTCTATTGAGAGTCTCTCGGGTCTGAGGATGCAATCGTGGTTTACCGAAATCGATTATAAAAATATTTACACCTCTTTGATCATCCTCTAGATACTTTACGACATTTTGTTGTTTTAGTTTTCGTTTGATTGAAATTTTTACCATCTCATAATATGATAACTAAGAAAAATCATCATGGTTATTCACTTGACTGTGATATTTTTTCGTAAATTGAAATTATATTATAAAATTGTGCCACCAAAGATCTGTTTAGTGTTGTCTTCACATTTTCAAATAACATAATGATTTATACTATTTTAACTCATTTACAGCTATTTTGGTGTTGTTCTTTAGTTAATAGAATTAATAATTAGAACACACAATTAATTTGAATTATTCTAATTTGAATTTACAGATTAAATGAGGTTTGTTTAGATAACTGAAGTGAGTTATACGTGATATTGTGAATGTTATAAATTTTCAAACATATAAAAACTAATTACCGTATATAAAATTTAGAAAAAAATAGTTTTAATTTAAATCCAAATCTAATGTACTAACTAGAGTACTCTTGGAACACATTATTTTTTACACACATACACTTTCAGTTTCAAGCCTTGGAAGGGTCAAAACTTCTTAAATTTTGATTCATATATCTTAAACATGTTACTTTTGAAACCAGCGAGAACCGTATATAAAATACAAAAATAAGATTCAGTTAAAATAAAATTGTCCAATATTCAATGCCTTGAACTTTGTTGGGTTTATCATTTTGTTAAAAATAAATAGTGGTTTTAATATTACGAGGTTTTAGTATGATTTATTAAAATGAATATTATAAAAATAAAAGATATTCAGGCTTAGGTGTCATCTCAGCTCCCCCTTACCCCTCTCTAGCAAGACATATTACTATTGATTGTTTGAAATACTTAAACACATTTTTTACTTTCACAGATCATATATTAGAATTCATGATTCCTACTTCTGGATATTAATTCAATATATTGATAATGTTGTAACTTTTTAAGATCCTCTGTTTTGATGTATGTTGTACAACCGGTTTCGTGGTGACCTACCACACCACCAGGTATATCCTCTGTTGGGATTCGTCGTCGAATGTGTCTCAATTTTAATTCGACGACGAATCCCAACAGAGGATATATCTGATGGTGTGTTATGTCACCACGACACCGGTTGTACAACATACATCAAAGCAAAGGATATTAAAAAGCTAAAAACATTATCAATATAGATAATGTATATTTAACTTAATTAAATTCCGGCAGAAAATAAAGTAAATGATAGTATAACTCATTTGTAGCCTTTAAAAATGGCCTTTATGAAACTAGTGTGTAAAAACCCCGAATGCTTCCAAATGACATAAGCTACAAAAAACAAACAAACAAACAAACAAAAATAATAACCCTTTCCAATATACATTCACTTAACTAATAATAGTTTATATTATTTTAGTTATATTAAACACTAGTGTATATAACTAGAATCTATATTTTTCGGTGAAAACTGCATCAAGGTACAATCTACATTATGTTTAAAAGATAACCAATGTACATTATTTGGTTGTAAATAGCACCTTGACGTGGTAGTCACCGGAAAATATAGATTCTAGTTGTGACACTAGCCACTTAAGCTTACGTTCTAGTGCATGTAAGTTAATTTTTGAATTCTAATCTTATACTCATGTGTTTGATTAATAGGTAACACTGGTCGCCTGTTTATTGGCCTCAGCATTTGCTGCTCCAGCTGAACTTCCTCTGACTAAGAATCAGCAGATTCCCATCGTTAATCTTGAGAACAATGTCAACTATGACGGAACGTATAAGTACAGGTCAGAACATTATTTTATCAGTTTGTTTTTACATAGTTTAATTGTGATTAATCAGGTTCTTCGATTAGATACTACATTTCCATGTATTTCTGCATCACTGAGTTGACAGAAAAGAGACCATCCTCTCCAACTCCATCCACAATCCAATGGCGCATCGCTTTCAAACACTTACAATAATTCTCCACGGTACGTTTATGAATTTTTCTAACACCTGTCACTTCAGCTCTAAGAATTATATAATGTATTTTAATCAAAAAAATCACAAATCAACTCATTTTATGAAATATATCTCAATCTAATCTATCATAAGCGAATTTAATGTTAACCATGTTAAAAGCCTTCTCAATATCTTTTATTATGTTCTAATAATTAAAATTGTCCTTAAACCCTAATCTGCTCTCTTTATTATTTCATGTTTGGTGATTTTTCCTAATATCCAAAGTGAGGGTCCACCACTATAAATATTTCTGATTAAAGGTTGTCTTTACATGTTCATATCCAATAGAGATTGTGTTATTAAGCATTTATTCGTTATCGTTTCCAATTGTGTCAGGTGTTTGATTTGTTATTGTTTGCAAAGTTGTTTTATTAACAAAATACTTTTAAGGAGGTTACGTTAAGGAGAGGTTTCAAAACATTCAAGTCTAGGGATGGTGGGTTTCAAAATCTTCAAATTAACCGAATGACTAAATAATGAAGCCCTAATTTCTACAAAGTCACCAAATAAAACCTCAGTTAGGAGTTCTTGGTTCATGAAGTCTTCATTATAGATATGATTGAGTACATCTCAATTTACGTAGTCTATAAAGATTTTTAAAAGTTATAAATATTTGTTTAAAAATTCACAATGATATCCCACAAACTACTAAATACATTTAAAGTGGCTAAATATTTTTATATTCATATTAACAACCTCATTCTATGTACCATGAAAAAAATTGTTCTTAGGAGACTTGAAAGGTTCTCCTAATACCTTTCATAAATACAGAATAAACTACCGCATCTCCTTCATGTGTAACATTAAAGTAATTGTCCTATCCATCCTAACCTTCCTTAGACCTTCTATCCTAACTTAACCTCTTAATATCTCTTTGGTCGATAGACCTTAGGTGTTACATACTAACAAAAAGTCCATGTTACTCCTAATTATTAAATTTTTTACTGATTTCAGCTTTGAAGGTGGTGACGGTACTCGAGCAGTCCAGGAGGGGTCGTTGAAGCAAGTGGGCCCGGATGCTGGCGAGGTATCCCAAGGGGCGTTCTCCTACACAGGCGACGACGGTAGGAACTACGCCATCTCTTACATCGCAGATGAGAACGGATACCAGCCACAGGGAGACCATCTACCCGTGGCTCCTCCAATTCCAGAGGAGATCGCCAGGAGCTTGGCTTTCTTGGCGACCAAGCCACCTAACCCTGAAGACACCAAGTACAACTAGAGGGTCGAACCAAAGGGAGCAGCAGTCGAAGTCCAGGAGGAGAAGAGTTGTCAAAGTGGAAAGAAAGTCCTTCAAACAATTTGAATTTTCAAGCTCAAAGGAGAAAGGAGCTGTGTTTTCCTGAACTTCGACTGCTCCCTTGATAGTCAGTATTCAATAAAGCTGTGATCTCTTCCGTCCACAGGACACTTCTCTACAATGCACCAAACTCCCTTCATTACAGTCACTCTGTCATGTCCTACCGTTACTTATACACAACAAGTAATTTCATTTTATTCCTTCAGACATATGATGTATAAATGGTTCATTTAGTTGATAAACCTCTGTTTTTTACTAAGCTCTACTATTTATTTTTATATTCTTAGATTAAATGTGACATTTTATAAATAGACATTTGTTTTTATTGATTGTTAAACTCCATTTAATGTTCCTGATATATGTCGTATAGTCACCGACACCCTTCAAAATAATGCAATCAAAAAAAAAATCAAACTGATATACACTTATTAATTAAAAATATAATTGTTTTTAAAAACATTTATGCGATTAACGTATGTATTATGTTTCGTAAGTGATTAAATATGAAAATCTTTTTAATTAATTTGTATAGTATACTATGTTATATGAATGCCCATATATAGAAGCATAGACCTTTATTTTACTTTATTACAATTATAATATACTTTGACATGATTTGTATCAATTAATGTAGTTTTAATGAAAATGAACAAAAATCGTTCACATTTTACTTTAATATCAAATAAAGCGATAGTTGATGAATAGTTTTAATAAAAGCTCTTAACGAAGATAATATTATGAATTACATAAAATAAGCTAAATCAAAACTAAAGTTCCCAAATAAACAAAAATAATGCCTTAACATATTTTTCTTATCCTTTCAAATAAAATTATGACTTGTAATATTACAGTAAACCACAGCTGTGTTGGTGTTTTTCTTTAATTCAACGGAGTTTATTAATAGAATGCAGATTTATTTTCAAGTTTTTTATATATTTTTAGTCAACAAAATAAATAGGATTTATATGGATAACTAGATCTTTGTTGACGATTGATTGCGGCTTTCATACAATGTTCCAAGGTTGGAATCCCCAACTTAGCTTACGGTTGGTACTTAACTCGTTGAATAAAATTCACGCACAGGCCTGTAGGCCCATGTAAAATGGCGAGTGAAGTTTTTCAAAAATATTCATACATTTTAAAAAGTGTAAAAAATGTAGATGAGAAGTAACTGTGAATGAATAATTATGTATGACATCCCAATATAACTAACGATAGAATATGCTGTCACTGATACATGGGTTGATCATGTCAACAGACACAAAACACTCCGAACTGCTACTCATAAATGACCAACTTAAGCTGAGTGCTATAGTTTTAAGTTACAGTCTCGCGTTACTTTGACAAACAATCTTTCTGTAACTTAACTAGAAAGAAAAATTAATGTTTAATTAGGAAGTGGAATATTATTAAATTAAATTTTAATAAGTTGACGGCTAGACTACTTAAAAAGGTTAACTTTGGTTTCTATTACTAACCATTACCATAAATAATATATTGTGTATGTTCTCCCAAAATGTACAGTATTTACAATCTTAAAAAATGTTCACTGTTTCATTTCAACCCTATTTGAATAATTTTTCCGTAACCAACCAAAGTAAATAATGCATCGACAATAAATCTTAAACAAATTTTAGTTTTTCTATAGTAGGGCATAAAAGTCAAATCTTAATAAACACATGGAGTAAATGGAAAATTTTACGTTTCAAATTTCATGCTGGACTAATTTGTATTCAGAACAGTTATTATGTTATAGTTTTGAAAATAATTATTTGTTTAACTATTTATAATGATAGCGAAATAATTTTAACCAATTAAGCAAAAGTTATTGGTTAAATTATAATCAAAATGAAATATGTATAAGAAGTCATTTAATGACAAACTTAGGCAGTGACAAATTCTAAGCAGGTAAATTATTTGTAAGCCTCTTGTATTTATAATATTCTATTGGAAATTCTATTGTGCTGTATGTTTCAAACTGGCATAGATATTCCTTAACACGAAGGCAGTTAACATGCCTTGCAACATGGCTACGCAACCAGGCTCAGCTAAAACTATACATTTATAAACACTGGATATGGTTTTTAAATAATTTATAGCTATGCCATGAAATTAAAAATTTAATTTTAAATTTCAGACTGAATTCACTTAATTTTTTTCTTTAAACTTATAACTTTTTTAAACAAATTATTATAGAACAGAACAGAACCGTAATTGATCAACTGTATCATTTAAGATTTAGTAACTATCCTATATAAATGTTTTTAATGATATTATAAAACACGTACACATCAGCTAAGAACTGACAGTCATACAATGTAATTGTTTAGGATCTCTTCATGTTTATTCTTTCACTTCAGAACTACAACATTCGCTTGTTTAGGAATTTTAAAAATATTTGTAATCTAGGATCAAAATCTAAAAGATTGTATGCAATTGAAAATGCTGTATACATTGGACAGTGTAACAAAGGGAATTTCACTTGTTTATCCATTTATTTTATTTGTGAATTATTAGTTTTTTTAGTTTGATTTCAACTTTTTAAAATTTTTTTTATTTATAGTATATTTCGGCCTGATTATGTTTCCATTTTTAATAATCAGTTTCTAAAAATACACTTCACCTGGATCACTATCACTATCACATTATGTACTCAGTTATAAAATTTGAACTTGAAGTTATAAAACCAGATCCTAAAACTTGAAAAAATGCCAAATCATTTAAGAAATAAAGAAACAAGAAGGAACGGAGTCTAACAACAAGAAGGATGGAGTTTAAAAAGGCATAGTAGAAAAACTGTCTTGGACTTCCCCTCTGTCAAGTGTCATAAATACGGGAAGAGACGTAAAAGATTAATTACTTTCAGTCCATAATGATCCAACTTTCATATTTTACCATTTCATATGCCCTTGAAATTATTAGGAGAGAAATGAGGATTCATGTCCCACACAATGAAACAATATAATCTGCAATATAACTGTCCATAGAAAATCGCACACTTCCTAGTGGTTAAAAAAGAAGAATTTAAAAAAATAATTTAAAGTCTTTCACAGTTTCTTAAGAACCAGATAATAATAAAAATTTATTATTAAAATAAGCTACATGGCTGTCGCAAACTTTTCGTCCGTTTTAACTTGTAAAAATAAAGTTCACTAAACAAGTTGTGAGTAAGACCTGAACAGTTAGTTTTATAATCTAAAAAATAAATGATTTTGTTATTTTTTACCTGTTCGATCAAAATTACCTGCTGAATTTATACTTTAAATGCTTTAAGAACTTTTTTGCAATTACACAATATGAAACAAAGCTATTAAATATCATAAACACTCTAGATGGAATAACTAATTCAGTTTTTTATTGTTGCTATTATTGTTATTTATTTTGTCTGTTAATCTAAATAAAATTAGAAGTAGGTCATTGAAAATTGAAACATTTAAATATATTTGTAAATAACCCGTTCATAAGACTACATTAACATATTATTTCCAATACAACCTTATTGTAAATAGAAATTAATAACGATTTTCTTCTCTAAAATGGAAGCAGTTCTTATAACAAATTATTTAATTAAACTATATTGTTTAAATCAAATTGATTAAATTACCTTTAGCAGAATATTTAAATTGCGGAAATCTATCAGTACTAGATTAATTAAAAATGTTATGTTAAATCGTAAAGCTGATTTTTTATGTGACTTAAACAAGTTACAAAATATTTAAATTTGCCGAGTTATATGAAATATAACAAAACCAACAAAGCAGACAAGTCTATAAATATTTATTTCCCACACCTCACCATTTAACTTTAAAAGGTCAACAGTTGCAAATAATATTCAGATTTCTAAATTAAGCAACACTAAATTACTCGGGCTAGGCTTTGCTGTTGACACATCCAGTCCATCTCTAGCCATCTATGGCGTAACGGACGGATCAGCATATGTAAATTATCTCCAAGATTATGTTAAGACTAGCAGTAGTTACCATAATAAGTTAGCCCCAGAAATGGTTCTAGGATTTTAATATTATTTCAAAACCAATGAATGTATTTCAAGATTGTTCCAGAGTTTTCTACATCTGCCACCATATTGGATTTGATTCTCCGTAAGGCCAAAATTAAATGACAATAAACATCACACCTTTACTTATCAAGGTAAAATTGTAAATTATATAGAGAGTACACAGCCACTGTTGGTCACCTCAAAAAATGGTTTGAGAATGGACAAATGAATGACAACCGTTCTACTAAGAGTTAACTGATTTAAAAGTAGTTATTGTAGTCGGATTTTATTTTATTATAGTCGGAGGCCTTACTACAATAAAATCATACGCTTTAGAAGCTGGTCAGCAGTGTAGTTGGTTAGACCCCAACTTCACAAAATAAAGATTTTCAGTTCAGTAATAATCAAATAAAAAATAAATATTTAAAGATATCAAGCTGATGACTGGCTTTTCATTTTTCATTGGAAATTTAATTGGGACTACTTTGTAAGGAATTGCCAACCTTAGTTAGTAACAAAGACTAAATTCACTCATCATACTCATTCGAAAAGCATAATCACCGATATCTTTATAATAGGCGTCTTAATTATAAATGAATAAACTTACACTTCGAAAATTGTATTTATTATTTATACCTTAGCCACGTGTTCCGGGACGCTGCCCAGGCACTTTTTTTCGTTTAATAACACTCTGCTAATCCCACTCTGATCGTGTAATAAGACACTGCCACGTCCCTTCTGTTCATGTATCAAGGCACTGCCAAGATACTTCTGTTCGTTACCAAGATACTACCAAGTTCTTTTTTTTCGTGCACTAAGACGCTGCCAAGTACCCTCTATCCGTTTAATAAGATGCTGCTAAGTCTGTTTGTTTACTAAGACGCTGCCACATACACTAATCATGAATAGAAGCTATTTTATGCAAATAAAATGTATTATATATTTAAATGTTCATTCATGATGTCTGTCAATACGATAAAATTATCGTGATTGTGTAACATGATCCGTTGAGACAATCAAAATCGCATGTGCCTCCTGGCTTCCATCCGTCACTCAGTCGTGCGCGTGGGCGGCTGGAGTGTGAAGAGATGTGAGCAGGTCACTTTCACTTGGGCTCTTACATCAGCTGGCCCGGCCCAGGATGGGCCAAGTGGGAGCAGGAGGAGAAAGGGGGGTCGGTGCAGTGGAAAGTGGTGCAGTACTAACAGTGCATCTCCTGAGTGTTCTTTCAATTTCACCTTTGAAGTCATTGCCCTAACTAGATTATGTAGCCTGGAAAAAGTCTATTATACAAATAAGAAAATGTCGGACTATATCTCCTGACTTTAAGTTTTTCTTTCTTTACAATGGCACTTTACCTGGCTAGCGAGATATACCAGTATTTTATATTGATCTTACTGCACATAAACACTTTTGTGATCATACAATATTTTGAGAAAGTTTACGGAAATGAGAATAGCTTTTAAGACTTTCTTCCATATGCCTTCATATTTAAACATAGTTGGAATAATGGAAAATAATGGAAACATACCATTATTTTCTACCCATTAGCTTAAAAGATCATTTTAGTCCTAAAACAGAATTAAAATTCTCTAGTATAATATTATTTTGAATTCCTTTAGTCTATGAAATATGACCCTCTTACTCTCCCTCAATGCACGATGTTAGACGATTCTCTCTCCCACCTCTCTGCATGTGAATCATTAGGTGGTTTTCCAACCTTCTTATTTCACGATGTTAAGTGTTTTTCCGACCCTCCTCATGAGCATGAAGTAGACGATCATCTCACCCTCCCTGCATGTGAATCACTAGGTGGCTTTCCCACCCCCCTATTGCATGGTGTTAAGTGTTTCTCCGACTCTCCTCATGAGCATGAAGTTAGACGATCATCTCACCCTCCCTACATGTGAATCATTAGGTGGCTTTCCCACCCCCCTATTGCATGGTGTTAAGTGTTCCTCCGACCCTCCTCATGAGCATGAAGTTAGACGATCATCTCACCCTCCCTTCATGTGAATCACTAGGTGGCTTTCCCACCTCCCTATTGCATGGTGTTAAGTGTTTCTCCGACCCTCCTCATGAGCATGAAGTTAGACGATCATCTCACCCTCCCTTCATGTGAATCACTAGGTGGCTTTCCCACCTCCCTATTGCATGGTGTTAAGTGTTTCTCCGACCCTCCTTATGAGCATGAAGTTAGACGATCATCTCACCCTCCCTGCATGTGAATCATTAGGTGGCTCTTTCACTATTGCACGGTTTTAGGTGTTTCTCCGACTCTCCTTATGAGCATGAAGTTAGACAACCTTCGTCATTCCAGCCTACAAGTGTTATATGATATTAATATGATACTCAAAAATAGTCCCAGTACATATTGCCTTTATCAAACTTAATTAAATGTAAGTTTTTAAATATAATGTGCCCAATATTGAAGGTTATTATAATATAAGAAAATTTGGATTGTAAACTGCAATACATATTATTTAACATAAAAATAATTTAATATTATTTAATATATCACACCTACATATTAGTTTGAATTTTAGTTTTATTTAAATCGTTAAAAAGTGAAGATTTTCATAAATTTTTAAGTTGTAAGTTAAGTTCATAAGTACGTAAACGTTTGGAGCCAGTTAGTAATAACGTATATTTTTGGCTTGCCATCTAGTTATTAGGAACAAAATGATTTAAATCGTTAAACACCCTCCCCCCCCCCAGTACCTAATGCAACATCTCCTTTTGAATAATTTATTCACATTGATAAATAAATATTTCAATATTTGTTTTCAAAAATTAAAAACACGTTTATCTTCTCATACTATTAAACTTTAAAAATTTGATAATTTTCTTTTTGTAACTGATGCAATGAATATATTTCTATCCCAATAAATGTTAACCTACAGCTTCATTGCAATGAGTTACCATCTCGTCCCATCCGTTGTCTCCAATCTACGTAAATGTCTTGTCTCACAGTGGGAGAGGCGCCGCGTCTCCCTTGGGAAGGTGGAGTCGTGTCCCCGCTAATGCCAAGGTCCTTGGCGTCGTGGACGTGTGCGGCAGTTCGTGAGAAGATGGCATTCTTGTGGTTCAGAGAAGACAGGGGATATATGTAAAGTGGTCACTTAGTGGTGTCTAAGTTACCACATTTCGACCCTGGTTACCACAACATTCGTCTACCCGGTTATGGAGGTGTTATAGAATGAGGATTTACTAGCTTTATTCCAGTTGTATTACCAGATATAGCAGAACTCTCGACTAGTATCGACTCCTGTTCCATACTAAGTTATCGGACATACCAGTGACTTGATCCACCACCCAAAAGGAAAGAACACGAGAAGTCTGCAGAGTTAGTCGTCATATTGTATTTATAAACCACAAGAGCGATGTTAAATGTAACATAGAACGGACATTGTTGGAACGATTGCTTGGAAAATTATAATGTTTAAATCATTTGAAATGGCGTATATATTATCAAATAGTCAAATTGTTATTGCTTATTTGTATATTCATGAAATTTATAAACTAAAAAAACTAAAACTTACAGTTATTTATTTAATCACAAACTATACATATTTTTTTAATTAAAAAGGGATCCACTGGTAACTTTTATCCTCATGAAAAGGATCTAAAAGTCGTTTAGTTTCAGTGCTGTACTACACTTAACATTGCTCTCTTGATGTTCTTGATTGAAATGAAATATGAAAACTACGTCTGCAAGCACAGTTTTGGAAACAGAAATATTAACCTGATCAGACTAATAGTTGATTTTAAACACCACTTAGAGAGGTAAATATAATTTGCAGACTAGAGAAAGGCTAAAATAAGATACGCTCATTATCAATCAACAAACTCCTGTCATTATGTTCTAAACCAGGCTCCCTAAATCCAACGATAGGATTTTAAGTTTTGGGGATAAAGAGTTTTGGGGTAGTAATTTTGTATAGTCAAGTATAACATAATAGCCAAATACCATAGAACTAACTGATCACAGTTCCTTAAAAACTATAAAGCTTAATACCACGAAACTTGGCACAAATATTCTTATTATGCTCTAGATGCGCATTATGATTTTAATAATATCCTTTCAAAGAGCCAAAATAAAGTAAATAACTAATATCCAGCCAATCAGAGCATTCCTTGCCGTTCACCTTAAAACCCATAAAGCTTAATACCACGAAGCTTGGCACAAATATTCTTATTATGCTCTAGATGCACATTATGATGAAGTTTTAATAATCTCCTTTCAAAGAGCTAAAATAAAGTATATAACTAATATCCAGGCAATCAGAGCATTCCTTGCCGTTCGCCATACGAACAATTTCACGTAAGAGGTTTTATTTTTTAACAATGTAAGCGTGCTATGTGAAGAACAATAATGCAATCATACTAGCATTGCAAGTGACAGAGTTAGCATGTGAAGTATGCGAGGTTATCACCTAGTTTACTTCATAATAACATATTAAACTGTAAAAACTCAATGTTTTTAATTTTTACAATGAGCTTAATGTAGTTTTAAATCGAAATAAAATTATTAAGAATGTTATTAACATTTATAGTCAAAAGGAAATGTATACTCAAATTTGTTTTTTAGAGCATCACTTATTGGCCTTTTAAAATGTTCTCAAATATATAATAACTAGGTAAGATCCAAATCTGATCAAAAAGGCATGATAAATTCATAAATTCCATCAAAATGGTATAGCAAACAGTTGACCTACCGGAAGTTCCTAATACATAAAACGTTTGTATTATTGAGGTGAATTTGTCATTCAGACTACCTAATTCACGGCGTGGTCCTTCTTGCACAGTCACTGTTACTCGGGCAAATTGTTTCCTAGAAGATATGGGCATCCATCACCGCTGAAAATGGTTGACATTTTGGACGACTCCTGCATGATTACCTTCATTATGTCACTTGCAGACATTCGGATCCCCACACATAACATTTCATAACGCACTCTGCAATATTGCGATCAATGACTTTGAAATTTTTAGGAATAGAACATGCTAATGCAACGTCATCCTCGCCAATGACCTTAACATTTCTTTCAAGCTATGATTTTTAACGGAGAAGTGCGACTTTGATGCATATCTCTGAATGCGTGTTTGAACATGAAAGTATTTTCAAACGTCCGAATCAGGTATATTTATAAAGCTGAAAACCGTATATATTGGATTAATACAACTTATTTTTTTAAAGTCGATGTTTTTCTTAGTAGTTAAATGTTTAACGTTTTCCAACGCTTCTAGTGTTTAATGAAAACTCAATTATTCAACAAGGACATAATTCCTTTCTTCATTACGTGTTACTTAATCCATAGCCTCCATTTTAATTAAAACGAAACATATAAGAGAAAATTAATCATAAAACGTGGATTCAGATATTATGTGTATCAGAGTTTTAAAATTGTTTACTAAGAGGTCTATGAAAAATCCTATTTATATTTATTTACTAATGTAAAAGTAATGTATCGTAAATGTACATATCATAATACTTAAAACTTGACCAAGTAATTAATTTTGTGACCTCTAGAAGCCAAAAAAGTTGTTTCATAAAAATGTTAAGAACTATTTTTCTTGAAAAATTAAAATTCTGAAATGTAAAAGACACTCCTGTCAACAACGTATTAGAATATAAATGTACGAATTTTTTAGTTATAAAAGTGTAAAGTTAATCTAATTCAGTAAAATCTAATTAAAATTCAGGTACTTTTTTGTTTAAACTAGCATACAAAATATTAAAACTTATAATAAGACTTTAAAATTCATATTTATGATGTAAAACCTAATGAAAATAAACAATTGTGTGATTGGATTTTATATAGGCCTCTTAACTTCTTAAAAACAATCTTCAAACTCGGGTATTATGATATTATCTGCGCCGACAGTACTTTTTGTATCCATCCTAAACCTTTTTTTCCTTCTTTTCTACTTAAAAATCATAAACTTTCTATATTGTTGTCGTATTTTTTATTACATTTGTATAGCAATAAACACTAAGTTTTCTATAACAAAAGAGTTTATCATTTATCAGAATAATGCAAATATAAAAATGATTTAAATTATGCTGTATGCAATAAGTTTAATGCTATACCTCCAATACCAATATACTTTTGTATGATAGAATCAGCCACCGTCGTTTCCCACAAATAAACACAACTAGAGATAGTCAACAATTTTAACACTCACATGTGATATACATTAGTACCTTATTTAGAGATCATGGCATTGATTTTTAGTTTTTATAAGTAATATTCACCTTGAATTGTACTTCTCCCCCTCCCGAGGTTCTCCCCCTCACTCTGTCTGATAAGTTCCAAGCACAGATCAACAGTCTATGGGGAATGGATTGAATCAGGTTAAGGAGAAGATATGACTTTCCTTAAAAAGAAATAAATTGACAAGAAATTGGTTTAGTATACCGTGGAAAGTGGTCAAGTGGAAAATGAGAGCTGATTTGTTACAAGCATTAATTTTTACATCCTTAAAGTTTACTTTCTTTTTTTCATTGTTCTTAAACTAAAAGCCAAACAATACAGTTAACTAAGTGGGAATGTTGGCCTATACAGTATACAACATTTCATCTTCTCTATCATACTATCCATTTATTAAATCTGTCAATTCTAGGATTAGGCCTACAGCATATATATTCAATATGCATTCATAATTTAAAAGCAACGTTTAACCGCTTGAAATAAAAAAAATCACGCAAGAAAAAACATCTTATGATGATTACTCGCTACAAACATTCATAATGTGAGGTTTTTATGAGAGTAAAATCGTCTTTATCCTGTTCAAAGCCTATGGACAAGAACCTGTGAAAAATCTGTTTTAATCAAATTTGGAAAAACGATCGTTAACATTGATTCTATTTCTTGAAAATGACTGAGATATATGCTTGAAAGCTGGTGTTCTTTCTCTACTTCATAAATAATTCCATGTTCAAGGACCACTATAAAATGTTTCAATAAATTACATTTTTAAAAGAAATCCAACTTATTAGTCGAATGATACACGAAAGTTCCTGAAGCTACTTTAAAATAATGCAATCTACCACCCAGCAATAGAATGTTAGAGGTAAATAAAACCCTTTTTGTAAAAAATCTCCAATCAGATGGAACATTTTCAACCTCTGTTTGTCAATGCGAATATTTTTTTTTCAAGTACCTCCAAGAAGAAAGTTTTTGGATAGCCTTTAGTTTAGCACCAACTATTGCAGAATATACAAGACGTTCTGCCAGACAACGCCTTTCATTAAAAGCGCATCTATGTGTACAGTTTACTGTCCATCCCGACCTTGACTTTCAAGTAAATTTCCCTTCTCCACATTCCTATGGTAATCCGGCTTACATAAATACAGCATCCACCGCACATCCGAGGTTACGTTGGTTGTCGATACCGTAATTGTACATATGAATCTGGATTGAGCAAGGGAATCCAAAGGTTTAACGCTCGTACAGCTGTTTGTATCAACAGAATTACCTTGCCTGCATTAGTGGGGCTATTCAGCGAGATATCTTGCGATTTCTTATCGCTATTGAGTAAACAACATTGTAAATCACATACCAGGATGCGTAGATTATCAGCTTGAGGTAAAAGACGACAAAAAAACTGACATTTGTATTAAACATAACCTAGAAATCAGTCGTTTATCAGATTATACGCAGCAGTATGTATACAGGATGTTGAAAAACTATGGAACCACATTCATTTCTCTTAAATGGGACCAGATAAATAATTGAGATTTATTACAACTCTGTAGAAAGTTTGTTCTACCTTTTGGTGCAGTTTGTAATTTTTTTCAACCTAGAAGGGAGTGCCTGTGGAGGATTTTGTACAAAGTTTAAATGAAAGGTTATGATGAGTTGCCCATCATTTTAAAGCCTGTTTTTTCTGAATAAGACGACACAAGTTTCAAGTTAAAAGAACCACTCTATCAGAAATGGTGGCTGGTTAACCTTTCTTAGGTATTTGATTCAAGGAATAGAAAATTATCTAAAAATTATATTATTGACAAAAACATATCGAATCCCACTCATATATCACTGATAAGAAAGGTTAACCAGTCGCCATTTCTTGTTCAGAAAACATTAGGCGTTAAAATGATGGGCAACTCATCATAGCGTTTCATTTAAACCTTTCACAAAATCCTCCACGGACTCTCCCCTCAAGATAGAAAAAATTACAAACTGCTTCAAAAGATAGAAAAAAGCTTTCTGCAGAGGTATACCAATTCTGAATTATTTATCTAAACCTATTTAACAGAAATAAAGGTGGTTCCATACTTGTTCAACACCCTGTGTATATATATATTAGGTTTTCCTCTAACTACTTGTCACAGATTAAATAGTTGTACAATACACAGTAACAATCTTTGTTACAGAGGTGCACTAGTTCTTCAATTACAATCAGTTGCAGTGATGAAAAGATTACCATTTTGATTTCTTTAAATTATACTGAAGTATCTTCAGTTTATTTGTGCGATTACAATATTTACTAAAACTATAAAATACTAATTTTATAGATGGACTTAGGTTAGTTTTATAGCTTTAGTAAATAAGCTATAAAACTACGGGGTGTTGAACAAGTATGGAACCACCTTTATTTCTCTTAAATAGGTCCAGATAAATAATTGAGATTTGGTATACCTCTGTAGAAAGCTTTTTTCTATCTTTTGAAGCAGTTTGTAATTTTTTCTATCTTGAGGGGAGAGTCCGTGGAGGATTTTGTGAAAGGTTTAAATGAAACGCTATGATGAGTTGCCCATCATTTTAACGCCTAATTTTTTCTAAACAAGAAATGGCGACTGGTTAACCTTTCTTATCAGTGATATATAAGTGGGATTCGATATGTTTTTGTCAATAATATAATTTTTAGATAATTTTCTATACCTTTAATCAAATACCTAGCTTCATAACTGGCATTTACAACTATCGAGTTCCCACTCAAATATCACTGCTAAGAAAGGTTAACCAGTCGCCATTTCTGGACCAATATATATTTATGTAAACGTTATGAATGTATAACACATATACAGGTTGAGTTTAAAGCCAGTTACCCTCCGAACATGTCCACAGTTTTTTAAAGATTTGATTTTTGAATATGCCAGCAAATTAATATTGATCTACATTACATTTAGAGTGTTTCAATTTTATAAGAGATCTCTTGGGGTCCAAGTTCTAAGAGTCACCTTCAACATTTTAAACAGAAACGTGGCCATCAGATATGTTATTCAATACCAACATTTTAAGCTGAAAACGATAGTGTAATCACAATTTCAAAGGGATGTTTTGTTCTCTAGTTATTAATTATTTTTTTATTTTATTTACTTGGTAATATCCATCGTATTTTCCTACATAAAACAGCTTTGTCATTTTTAACAGATAGCTACTTCTAAATTTTTTCACAGTTTAATTTTCTTTTTTAACACCGTATGCCATTAAATTATTATCAACCCAACTGTATTTGTAGTGTTTCATCGTTATTATAGATCACTTAAGTTCCAGGATCTAGGAGTCAAATTCAAAATTTTAAATTGGAATGTGATCATGTGATGTCATTAACAACGTCATTTAAAGCTGAAAACGACAGTGCAACCAGCATTTAAAATGGATGTGTCGTTCCTTATATTTCATTATTTCGTTATTTTATTTTATTGGTCATCTCATACTTAAATCTATTTTTTAATGGCTAAACCAAAACCAGATTTGTGTTTTTAATGTTTTCTGTGGTGTATTTTTGTTTCTGTTTTTTTTTTTTTTTTTTTATGTGATGACCAATTAAATAAAATAACTAAATAATAACACAACTTGTTTAAATTCTACTTGTAGGAGTACTATAGTGTCCGGCTTAAAATGACGGTGTTAAATGACATACTGCATGACCAGTTTCCCATTTAATATTTTAAGTTGACTCCTAGATCTTGGACCCCAAGTGATCTAAAATAACTTTGAAAATCTCTAAATGTAGCGTAGGTTACTATTAATTAAGGGTATATTCAAAAAGCATATAGTTTATAAACTGTGGAACGAGTTAGGGGTAGCTGATTCTAAAACACTCTGAGTAAGTATTTATTTAACGTTATGTCTTGTAAAGTAATGAAAAAGTAATATTTGCAATAAATGTACTTAATATTACATCACTCTGCAAGTTTAAGGCATACATTTGATTGCTCTTTGAAGCATAAATTTAATGTAAATTTTAAATTCAACCATGTTCAAATATTTAAATCAAAGAAACGCCTTTCAAAACAGATATTTTACATCTCTTTACTTTTCATTAAGTAAAGTAAATTAAGTATTTAATATTTTCAGTTACTACTGAACTTAAAAGTAAATATACAGTATGTTAAATTGGAGTCAATTTAACATACTGTATATTGATTATAAATATTGCATATATATACTATTTTTAGCTTATTTATAAAATTAATTTTTTTTATAAAAATGAAATAAAAAAGGGAAGAATTTTGATAAAATACAAGACTATTAATATTAATTAATGAAATGTTTTCCGAATTTAGTTTCACCTTAAGTTTCTTCAACTAGTATCTAAGATTTTAATACGTTAACACTAGCAACCAGTTACTAGTGTTAACGTATTACACAAACATAATCATATGTTTGTGTAATAAGGCAAATGTTAAGTGTGTTCTCCGTTTTAAGGCCAGTTTGGCATGCGCTATATCAGGACACCCGGGTACCAAATTGGCAACTCGTTTTACCGGTATATCGGTTAGAGAATGTAGTCTGTCTAGGCCAAAGGCCATCCAACTCATAGGTCACTCATTCGGTAATAAGTCGATGTATTCAGAAGACGAATGATCGAATTAAACGACTTCTTAACAAGGCGTTCTCGTACTTTGCGAAGTTAGATCTTTAAACATACTCATCACTTAACGGGTCTCAGTTATTTTTAAAACAGCAATTTCAGGAAACGGGAATTCGAGAGAATTTCGAAACACGCCTTCAAAATGAGCTGGAACCCAAAAGAGGTATCTTTCTGTTTTTTAATTATAACTGTCTAAATAGTGTGAGACAGAGTCACTGTATGTCGTTAGAAGACATTTGGGGAATATCGAATGTAGCGAGCACACCTGATTTGCGTTATTTTTGTAACTAGTTAATAATAGTCCCACGAAGACGAATCCATGGAAGTTTTTTCTCAAAAAACGGCAAGGTGTTATAATTTCATCATAAACAATGTATCTAACATTAATCTTATGTAGTTGAGTCTCATTTACATGAATATTACATCCAATCCATCATCCAATACCACTGTACGTGTATGGGTGGGCGGGTGGGTCAATACCACTGTTCGTGTATGGGTGGGTGGGTTTATTAACTTAATAGAATAAGTTCTAAAATTTTTTATATTTTTTTGTATGATGTCTGGTTTATTATTAATACTCCAACTATATACAAGGTATAAAAAAATACGAACACCTTGGCTTGGTTATAACTTTTTCACGGCATTTGCGACGTTTCATCTTTTTAGAGGGATGACCCGTGAGGAGTCGAACGAAAATCTTCAATGTAAGCTGAGGTAGAGTTTTATATTAAGTGAGAGGCCTATTCAAGAGCAATTAATTGCTGCAAACCGGATTTCAAAAGGTTTTATCTTTTCCAGAGTATCGGTTATTTTTATTTCAAGCTAACTAATTTCAACAATATTATTTCTCTGCTATTTAACGGCTTAAAGCAAATTATTACGATAATTATGAACTGAGATCTTCAATAAAAGGTTATTTTAGGTTAGGTGAAACGTTAGGTTAGGTTAGGTTCGTAATAAGTTCCCCAATACGCCTTCTAATTGATAACATTTACCTGGTGCTATTTGGTGCCATTGTGCTAACACCAAAATAACTAATCTAACCTAACCCTACCTATGTTAACCTAACATCCCACAGCATAACTTAACCTGACTGTTTCGTTGAATATCTCCGTTATTATTTTTCGTGTGAAGAAATCGATGTTCTATTTCGTGTTTAGGACGAAAACTACTCAATGTTAATGAAATTAAATATACGTTATTTCAGTGTTTTTGATAAAAACTTTATATATCCACACAAAAAAACACCTATTGATTCGTGTTCGTGGGGTGAGACCACTATCTCATGAACACCGAAATTTCAAACAAATTTTGTAATTATTTATCAACTTATAACTATGGTGAAGCCAAATTTCATCATTACAGACCATACTTCTTTATTGTTTTCATTTATTTATACATAGGATTTCTTCCTACATGTGAAAATACTTATAAATTTATTAAATAAAGAGAAATAATAGTTATAATATATGTATATTATTGTTAAATAAATAAAATAATTGAAGTTAATTTACTATCTACAATTCTAAATGATGTTATATTTAGCTTCCAAAAGAAGTGAACGTTACAAAACACACATGTAATATAATATATGTACAAATATATAAATATATTGTAAGAAATGTATTTATTTATTTATTTTACACTAACTTGTTTTAAATGTCTACCCACAACTAATATGCTAATTAGAAACCTATTTATATTCAATACGTACACATAGGCTGCAACCCTATTCAGAAAACTTCTCTAATGAAGAATTGAATTAAGTTCTTGACAGTATACCAAAGTTACAACATTTTCATAAGTGTTATCTATGATGATAAATTGAAAACCTGTATTCCCATCGAGTGACTTTCATATAAAATTTATAATAATAATAGTGGTAATTTATTATTAAAAACAATTTTGACAATTGCATAGGTACAGAATAACTTATACCAAGTAAAATAATGTCATAATACTATTCCAGACAGTAATAATTCTATTTACAACAATAAAAAATATGATTATAATTCTTTAAGATACCAACCTACAAGATATACAGTTTTAATACTCTTATCGAGTATTATGTTTCGTTACAGATGCATCAATAGATTTATTTAGAATTATAATTTCATATACGTGCAAACTACCACTGTTGGTTGATAGTTGGTACCACTGTTGGTTGATAGTTGGTACCACTGTTGGTTGATGGTTGGTACCACTGTTGGTTGATAGTTGGTACCACTGTTGGTTGATAGTTGGTACCACTGTTAGTTGATAGTTGGTACCACTGTTGGTTGATAGTTGGTACCACTGTTGGTTGATAGTTGGTACCACTGTTGGTTGATAGTTGGTACCACTGTTGGTTGATAGTTGGTACCACTGTTGGTTGATAGTTGGTACCACTGGTGGTTGATAGTTGGTACCACTGTTGGTTGATGGTTGGTACCACTGTTCGTTGATAGTTGTTAGTAATAAAATAACAAGGTTAGAATAATCAGGAGATTTTTATTCAAAGTAAGATAAATTTGACAAATGGAGATTTGATAAGCAGTTCACATTCTTATAATAATCTAAAATATTCTTTTTAATCTACCTTTGTACTTAAATCAATTAATTTGCAATTTGTACTTAAATCTATGAAACAAAAATTGTATGATTTTATGATTTTTGAACATACTTCGATAGTGAAGTGTAAAAATAATGTTAATTCATTGTAAATTTATACATCAATAATTAGAGTCTATTTGATTTTAATTCCTTTGAAATTATACTTAATTATAGTATAGTAAATGGGCATATTATATAAAATGGAATTTAAGAAACCATGAAATCTGAACCCTAAAGACATTTTGGTATTTACGCAGTCACTTCGTCAATCTTGACTTTTTATCGTCAGTGGGTATAATCAGGTGTATATTCCTCAGAAAACACGTTTTATTTCACGGAAATAACTTTTTATTGAACAAATATCGTATATTCAAAAATGTTTTAATGTTATTTTTAGATTTATCTCTATTACTTTTCGTAAATGTCTTTTTATTTAATGAAGTTGTTCATGCTGAATATGAATTTGAAAATTATTTTGCTCTACGACAATTATTTCTTGTGATATTGTGGAAAAACAATGTTCGTGGCAAACTATCTATGATGTGGCCATATGCACAATGTTAGTAGGAGCTATGAATAGCTACAAAAACAAATTCGCATATATTCCTGCCAGGTACCTGAATTTAACGCAAATTACGAATTTTTGTATAATAAATGGAAGATTAGGATAAGTTAATCAGATTCTAACAGTGAAATGAGTTTCGCTAACAAGGATGAATACAGGGTGTACCATGGATACGAGTACTGTCCACCACTTTACCTGACGTCTTGGACATTGGCAATGGTCGTATAAACGATAACCATTGAATGAACGTCAAGTCAATGTGGACACTACTGACTCAGTGATTCCTATCAGTTTATAAAACAAAACTCCTTCAAGTAACTGACGTAAATTACTTCGTCACTTTTTACATTGTGACAGTACTAATTATTACAAATGTTTTATTTGTCATATAATGTTAGTATTGCTTTGTTTTTTAACGAAATTGTTTAACAAATGTATTTTTAATTTCGTAATTCGGTAATACCAATGTGGTAGTTTCTATATCATTTCATCGTTAGTTTGAACATTAAAATGAAAATCTTCGTAATGATTATTTTTCGTTGTAAGATAAAAATGTTCACACCATTCTAGCGTGAAGATTATATTTATTATCCTTAAAACAACTCTTCCATTTATGATTTAGTAAGATCTTCCTGCGTTCCCTTTATGTATGTTATAAATGTGAAGATATGATTCATAAAATGGGGCGTGAGTGGCGTGGAGCTCATAAACTGTCCGACACGCTCGAGGGGTTGCAGTCACTTTGGGGAATATCCACGGGTACAGATCTATTCCAGTCAACTTTCATCCAGGCTGGAGTGGGAGTGAAAAGTATGATTGCCGGTTCGTTTTAGTTGTCTTGTTGTCAGTAGGATACTTTTTAAAATATAGGCTCCTTATAGTATACAAAATTTTACAAATATGAAATTTGTATTTACTTTGTTGAGGATTGGCTATTTTTCTCATTTTACAATGTTTTTGTATTTAAAGTAAAGTAAAACGTTGAAGTTTTAAAACTACCATATTTTCACATTTAATTATTATATCTATAATCATGTTTATTTTAAGTGTCATGCCTTCATCTGTAAATATTCAAACTTTAATTAGTTATGAAACTACGAAACCATCGTATCTTCCCCTCTAAGTATGTTAACTTTAACAATGACATTTCGACACTACCATATCATCCTCATGATTGTTTGACCTTTAAATAATAAATTTTAAAACTGTCATATATCTCCCTAAGTATTTGGTCTTCTTCAATTATGAACTTTTGAAACTATCGTATTTTCTCGTCTAAGTATTCGAAGTTTCATTATGTGGCTATAAAAACTTATGAACTATTTAATTCATATAGGCACTAAGACAATTTTTAAAATGTTTAAAATTTTTATGCCCAACACTAACATAGGTAGAATAATTGATTTTACTATAAGTAAAATCAATGGTAGTATATAACAAATTAGCAACCTCAGAATTTCACATTTACCAAAATGCTAAAAATATTAATTTGTTTGAAAGGTCCTTCTAAAATGTCCTTGGTAATCTTGGGATATTTTATTTTCTCGGTGAGTTTACTGGTAAGATGTTTTGGAACAGGAGACATTTACATCATGCAGGTATTGAGGCACCCGGAACCCCTGCTGATCTCAAAGATACAATACTAACATATCGTGTATTGATATCCTCCCACATCCGCTTTAGAAAGTCCAAGCCGATTGCACTTCAAAGTTCCTTAACCCGTGTTGCACTAAGATTTACATTTCAAATTCATGTTCCAACTAATTTCGGCGGTTTTTATTTTCACGAATTCTCTAACCCCTCCTACAATCCTCCCCACCCCACCGCCAAGTTAAAGCGCCGCCACATGACCGCAGATTAAGAAGTGAAGAGACTAGTTGGAGAAAAGCGATTTAAATTGTTCACCCCGAAGTTGACGGATCTCGTATATATACGCTGGGCTCATCCTGCCACTCTGCACTCTTCCAGCGGCCCCTACACCATGAAGACCTTGGTAAGTTCTCTTCTGCTACTTCCTGCTTTCTTATTTTGCCAGGGTTTTAATTTCACTTTTATTATGTTATTACTTATTTTAATATGACATTTAAATGAGCTTTTTGGAGATAGATTACAGTTTTAATTTATTTTAAATTTTTTTAATTTATTTTTGGGTATTTTCTGATTTTTTACAGATTAACAATTATTAGCAATATTAAATGAACTGAATCAAGGATGTTGGCCTTCTTGTAAATTCAAGCTTAGTTCCGTTTCCCTTTAAATTAATTCTTGATAGTTAAAATATTGTAAGTATTTATTTTTTGCTATCTTTTTTAAGAGATTCCATAGTGGTTTATTCTTTTAGCGTTATTATTAATGTGCGTACATTGTTGAAAATGTTACGTTTGACTCAATTTACAGATGTGACTAGATTGATTCATTTACAAGAAGATGTGTTTTGCTTGTTAATTTATAGCAGAAAATATGACGTGAAAACTTTAATAACAAATTATTTCTTAATTAAATTAAAGTTAATCAGTTTATATCAGTTATCTATACGAAGTTTTGTCACATACGATAGCCATTAGTATTTCTTTATGAATTAAGTTTATTTTTTCATAATAAATGAAATCAATTTATAAACATGAGGCTTTTTAAAGTGCTGGTTACTTTAGTGCACAGTTGTGGAAATTTTATTGGTTTATTTTAATTGTATACGTTAGAATGGTTTGTTTTCAGTTATATTTTATAAATACTGGATTTACATGAAGAAGGGTGATGGGCTTATAGTTTTATTTAACTTTTTTAGGTAGACTTATATTAAAAATAAGTCCTAAGGAGACTAAATATGTAAAGTGTATAGTCTCTTTACATATAAACGCTAATTATATAACGCAACAATTGTATATAATCGTAAAACACAAGCTGTTTAAACTAAACTAGTCATTAAAATTTCTTGATAATACTGGGATCATGGAATATTCTATATCTTAAAATTCATTTTAATTGAAAAGTGTAAAAAAAATTGTGTTGATTGATTTTGGGCAGCCTATTGATCAAATCACTTAATTTACTTCTTAGTCACGCTAAAATTATTACCAGCAAGCTATTTATAAAATGATCATACAACATTTTATCCATGATTTAGTACACTGTCAAAAACATAAATGTGAAGTGAAGTTCTTAAATATGAATTAGACGCACGCCTTATGTCAGCCTGTCATTAAAATCTAAGTCCTTTTTAGACATTCAAAAATCATTTACTGTCATGGTCATTTGCAGAGGATAATCTGGTGCACTCTTACTTTCATTTGTCAGTGGTTTATTAAAGAGTTATAGAAACTGAAAAAGTATAGGAAACCCTACATGCATAAACCTACACACATCACACATAGGAAACCCTACATGCATAAACCTACACACATCACACATAGGAAACCCTACATACATAAACCTACACACAATACACATAGGAAACCCTACATTCATAAACATACACACACATCACACATAGGAAACTCTACATGCATAAACATACACACACATCACACATAGGAAACCATACATACATAACCTACACACACAGGAAAATCGACATGCATAAACCTACACGCATCACACATAGGAAACCCTACATGCATTAACCTACACACATCACACATAGGAAACCCTACATGCATTAACCTACACACATCACACATAGGAAACCCTACATACATAAAACTACACACATCACACATAGGAGACCCTACATTGATAAACATACATACACATCACACATAGGAAACCCTACATGCATAAACATACACACACATCTCACATAGGAAATCCTACATGCATAACCATACATACATAACACATAGGAAACCCTACATGCATTAACCTACACACATCACACATAGGAAACCCTACATGCATAAACCTACACACATACACATAGGAAACCCTACATACATAAACCTACACACATCACACATAGGAAACCTTACATGCATTAACCTACACACATCACACATAGAAAACCCTATGTGCATAAACATACACATTACACATAGGAAACCCTACATGCATTAACCTACACACATCACACATAGGAAACCCTATGTGCATAAACCTACACACATCACACATAGGAAACCCTACATGCATAAACATACACATCACACATAGGAAACCCTACATGCATTAACCTATACACATCACACATAGGAAACCCTATGTGCATAAACCTACACACATCACACATAGGAAACCCTACATGCATAAACATACACATCACACATAGGAAACCCTACATGCATTAACCTACACACATCACACATAGGAAACCCTATGTGCATAAACCTACACACATCACTCATAGGAAACCCTACATGCATAAACATACACATCACACATAGGAAACCCTACATGCATTAACCTACACACATCACACATAGGAAACCCTATGTGCATAAACCTACACACATCACTCATAGGAAACCCTACATGCATAAACATACACATCACACATAGGAAACCCTACATGCATTAACCTACACACATCACACATAGGAAACCCTACATGCATTAACCTACGCACATCACACATAGGAAACCCTACATGCATTAACCTACACACATCACACATAGGAAACCCTATGTGCATAAACCTACACACATCACTCATAGGAAACCCTACATGCATAAACATACACATCACACATAGGAAACCCTACATGCATTAACCTACACACATCACACATAGGAAACCCTATGTGCATAAACCTACACACATCACTCATAGGAAACCCTACATGCATAAACATACACATCACACATAGGAAACCCTACATGCATTAACCTACACACATCACACATAGGAAACCCTACATGCATTAACCTACGCAAATCACACATAGGAAACCCTACGTGCATTAACCTACGCCCATCACACATAGGAAACCCTACATACATAAACCTACACACAACACACATAGGAGACCCTACATTCATAAACATACACACACATCACACATAGGAAACCCTACATGCATAACCTACACACATAGGAAAATCTACATGCATAAACCTACACACATCACACATAGGAAACCCTACATGCATAAACCTACACACATACACATAGGAAACCCTACATACATAAACCTACACACATCACACATAGGAAACCTTACATGCATTAACCTACACACATCACACATAGAAACCCCTATGTGCATAAACATACACATTACACATAGGAAACCCTACATGCATTAACCTACACACATCACACATAGGAAACCCTATGTGCATAAACCTACACACATCACACATAGGAAACCCTACATGCATAAACATACACATCACACATAGGAAACCCTACATGCATTAACCTATACACATCACACATAGGAAACCCTATGTGCATAAACCTACACACATCACACATAGGAAACCCTACATGCATAAACATACACATCACACATAGGAAACCCTACATGCATTAACCTACACACATCACACATAGGAAACCCTATGTGCATAAACCTACACACATCACTCATAGGAAACCCTACATGCATAAACATACACATCACACATAGGAAACCCTACATGCATTAACCTACACACATCACACATAGGAAACCCTATGTGCATAAACCTACACACATCACTCATAGAAAACCCTACATGCATAAACATACACATCACACATAGGAAACCCTACATGCATTAACCTACACACATCACACATAGGAAACCCTACATGCATTAACCTACGCACATCACACATAGGAAACCCTACATGCATTAACCTACACACATCACACATAGGAAACCCTATGTGCATAAACCTACACACATCACTCATAGGAAACCCTACATGCATAAACATACACATCACACATAGGAAACCCTACATGCATTAACCTACACACATCACACATAGGAAACCCTATGTGCATAAACCTACACACATCACTCATAGGAAACCCTACATGCATAAACATACACATCACACATAGGAAACCCTACATGCATTAACCTACACACATCACACATAGGAAACCCTACATGCATTAACCTACGCAAATCACACATAGGAAACCCTACGTGCATTAACCTACGCCCATCACACATAGGAAACCCTACATACATAAACCTACACACAACACACATAGGAGACCCTACATTCATAAACATACACACACATCACACATAGGAAACCCTACATGCATAACCTACACACATAGGAAAATCTACATGCATAAACCTACACACATCACACATAGGAAACCCTACATGCATTAACCTTCACACATCACACATAGGAAACCCTACATGCATAAACATACACCCATCACACATAGGAAACCCTACATGCATAAAACCTACACACGTCACACATAGTAATAAATAGTTTAAAATACAAAAACAACTTTAAGAAGCATTGACCTTGCACATGTAGATAGGGTCAATAATAACACAACAAACCTCTTTTGTCATAGACGTTCATTATTAATAAGGCCAATAATATATGCACTTGGTTTGGTATATTTTTAGAATACACTTCTTTGGTAAAAGAAGTGGTCGTATTTCCATCCTTTTTTTTTAGTCATTCCTTCAAAGACCACGAGCTGACAAGTTTGTATCAACAGTATAACATGGTGCCTCTGGATGTAAAATAACATTTTTATCTTTCTATATCTCTAGCGATTAACTTCGGTGTAAATTAAAGATATTGTTTTCATCAAAAAATGTTCTTGACAGTATCAGTACTATTGCACTATCTTGGTGTCGGCTAGGGTTGCACTACCAGTAAATTACCCCCCTCCTCCGACCTCCATGTGCTACTCTCGTGGCTCGGAAACAGTTTGTCCCGTCTAAATATATAGTATGCTGGGTGGGTAGGACTGTTTGTGTATGTAGAAGCGCATAATACTGGAACTCATGGCTGGGGGCAGCTAGTAGCTAAAGGCCCAGTCACAGAGAAAAAGATACAGAGATTGCTTTTTAATAGCCGCAGTGAACACCTCGGTGGCAGTTATATGTAGATTACAACTAATGTACATCTTTTACATATGTAGTAATAATTAGGCTACTACGGTAATCCTCCAGACTTAGGATTTGTTGAGGGTAATAAAAGGAAGAACTGACAAGGTCCTGGCCCTGTAATCACACTGCAAGGTGAAGAAATAATACTCGACACACTATTGGATGTGACCTCTGTTTCCTTCTTCTCTATGGTTCAGCTAACACAAGCGGCCGCTCACCGGTCACGGAATAGTAAGTCAAAATACGAACAGCTGTAATGGTTACCAACTTATTAAAATGTTCTAATGGTGACACCTTAAGTTAAAGGTTTTTACATAACTTTTAAGAGTATAGTTTGCAATTCAGAATAATATTCAGATTTAGACGTCGACAAATTTCATAGGTGTTTTAAGGCGGATTTAGACGTCAACAAATCTTATAGGTGTTTTAAGGCGGATTTAGACGTCGACAAATTTCAAAGGTGTTTTAAGGCGGATTTAGACATCGACAAATTTCATATGTGCTTTTAGGCGGATTTAGACATCGACAAATCTTATAGGTGTTTTAAGGCGGATTTAGACATCGACAAATCTTATAGGTGTTTTAAGGTGGATTTAGACGTCGACAAATCTTATAGGTGTTTTAAGGCGGATTTCAATTTATGTAGTAGGCCTACATGAGAGCAAGATGAATGTGGATGGTCTGTGTAGTCTGGTTACTAACTGAGTTAAGATTTATAGTGAGAAAATTTTAATTTATTAATAGATCAATAATCAGAGCAACTAAGTGAACTATAGCTTAACGTAGAATCCGAACCACGCAGTAATGTATTAGCCTGATTATCAGCTACTCTCTGTGTCTTCCCTAGACAATATCTGAACCCCGACCACCATCCAACACTGACACCTCAGTGTTTTCTATTAGTTTCCACCACGATGGAGGCCATTGAGTGGGCGTCATGGGTACTAAATACAGTACCCTGTATTTAGAAAATGGAATCTATCGCCTACAATCTCCTCGACACTTTGCCCCTAAGTAGCTGGGTTACAGCACTACGCACTATAGATGATAGAGTTGACTATAATCCTAAAACACCTCAATAAGGAATATGTATTCTTTATCGTACGCTTAAATCGTAACATTAAAACACACTAACCCACTGCTTGGACTAGTATCTCATCTAGAATGCAAGTCACATAATCCTATAATTAAGAGTATTAACCAAGGGGTCCTTTCAGTAACCAAAAGCATGTCAGTGGTACACTGCAGGTCACAAATCTCTCAAAACCAGTTGCTTACACAACACCACATAAGAGCCATCTTCTTTTAATAGCAGTGAAAGCCTTGGCTTGACTCCCACCTGCTTCCTTATTGGGAGTCGGTGCAGCCGATGACTTCAGCAACCTGTCTCCGGACAAGTTGCACAACTCTCAGCTGACACACTGACCCTAGGAACAATCGGAGTGTTTGATCACTGTTCCATGAGTGTTCTTTCAATGCTGTACATTCATTGTACATGGGATATACATGTAATACTAACTTAATTTTTACAGTTCTTAAATAGGTAAAGACCGGACCATGGCGTGTATGAGAGGTAGTGCGAGCAAGATAGTGAATATCCCCACCATACTCCTCCTACGTCTATTATGTACAGTCTGATCAAAATCTAACCTTATATATGATTTAGTTGGCTGGTTATACAGAATGAACAATTAAATTAAGTCTGTACGCGTGTTGATATTGCTACTAACCATGTTACCATTCATTTTATACATATAATCAAAGATATTACTAACAAATTTTAGAATAATAAACATCAGTTGATATTAATAGCAGACGTTTAAAACTTCTTCAAGACAACCATTTGAGTAGGCTAATGTTTTCACATAAGAGCCCCCTCTTTACTCCTCATCTATGTCCAGCTGTCACTGGCCGTTCGCTCAGACTAATTGTTGTTCAATCAGTATACTTTGCTAAATGGTGCTTGTGTGGATATGTCAATATAGTTTATATAGATATAAATAAAAACTCTGGAATAAAGATTGAAGTAGTACTAACAATAAAAATAATAGTGCTTCTTTTATATTTTTATTTTACAATTATTTATTTATTTACGTGTCAAAAGAAAAATATGAACAATCATTGTATAATAAAACCATTTTTAGATTAAAACAAAAAGAGCTGATTTTGTGTCCGAGATATTGTAGGTTATAACAGTCGTTAATGCGCACGCTCGAACCAGACGCCTAGATCCTTCTGTATTTTTGTTATGTTATATCTGGCATTTTCATTCATATTATATTAATGTAATTATTTACATGAGCTATTTGATTCCTGATAAAAACCTATTAAGTTAGAAATTTAATAAAACTAAAGAAAAATTAAATTCAAATATCGAATCCTTAACTAATATCAACCAAGTCTAAACAAACAGATGTAACTCCTATATTCGACTATCCGACTGTCTCTAATAAAAAGTAGGATAATCAGAATAAATTATTGTTGGTATAGAAAGAAACATAGAGCTATACACAAATGCATGATTCATACAAATATATTTATTGTATAAATAAAAATATTCATATTTTTTTTTTATTATGATAACCAGTGTTAATTGATTAATTATTGACTTTCCAATCACAAAGATGTGGATAAACATGGATTGCGAGTGCGTGTGGAGAATAAGACAAGAGTTTTACAAAGTAAGGCCGACTGTTCTCTAGGAAGTACCATCAAGAGAGCACGTACAACACGGCCCCTAGTGCACCAGGTGACTTGCCAAATACATGTTCATTATTCTGTTTCCCGAGTTCTAAGTTTTTTCATGTTTTAGACAGTTAATACTCTCTACCACTAACTAAAGAAGCTAACAAAATGTAGATTTGAATCAACAAATTCTTAACGCAGGAATTTGCTTTGGGGATTTCAACTGTGGAACATTTCCACAAAGCATTCAACGTTAAAAATGCCACTAGCGTCGAAAGAAAAATATAAATAAATAAACAAAAGAAGATTATTGATAAAAGCTTGGTGATAGTTGAAAAATAATTCATCACTATTTGGTGTCCTTTTATCGAGTTATACAGAGAAATTAAAAAATTGTGTCATTGAAGAAATGATTAAATTTCATTATGCATCCAAGAAATTACCAAAATGTGCAGTTTTAAGCCCAACGTAATCATTGCATTCTTAACATCTAATCTAATGCTAGACATGTGCTATTTCTACACCATTACAGAGCAATTATATTTGTAAACGAGATAATCTTAGCGTTGCATCCAAAATGAACATTCCTGGGAGATGGGGTCGGCAGTGACGCAACCCCGTGACCCCCGCCTCTGTACAAATGGCGGCCGTGGCGTGAGAGGGCATCCGACGCCGATCACTTTCCCATTATATGTAAATTGATCGACGAAAGCCTTTTGTTAGTATTTACTCTTATGTCACAATGAAATGTATTTGTTCTCAGAGAGGGAGATGGTGTAAATCTACAAGTAGCCTACAATAACAGTATTGTATATTGTTAGACTACACTATTGTAGCAACACTATTGTTTTTAATGATTTATACAACAGTGATGAGTGTCGTTTTTTTTCTCATGATGGATATGAGATCCATACTAATGTGTTCCTACGTATTTTAAATAAAATAGATTTGGCAAGAGCTAATCTTGTTTTAATTACTCTCTTCTATGTTTATAGATAAATTTTACATTATCAATCTGTACAAATTATATGTAACAGATTAACTAACAGGTGTTATTGTTACAACATCTGGTCCTTGACTAAAGAGCGTTCATTAATAAGAAACCTTTATTTCATCAGTAACAAGACTATTCCTATGGGACAGACACGAATTTTTATCTAAAACGTATTTATTTAATCAGAAACAGTAAATTCAATAAGTAACACAATATTTTAGTGTTAACACAGGATGACTGACAGTTGCATCCCGAGGTCAGAAATATGCAGAGGGTTTCTCTAATTAGTCAAAAAGGGTATTGACAGTTGCGCCCTAGCCTCCTTCCGAGGGACAGCGGACGATCCCGCACCCCTCTCACCCAGAGCGCCAACTGATCGGTTTGCGTTTCTTTTAAAGCAATGACCACAACAGTATTTCCGTAAATTAATTGAGAAGCAACACTGGTACATCGGTATTACAGAGTCTTGGCATGAATTATTTCAAAATATTTTATGATATTTTATTAACACCTGCATCGTTATTAAAACATTAACTAACCCCATATCACCATGACCGCAGAGAAGATCTCAACTATTTAGTTGGTCCCCTTTAAATGTTTTTACTTATTTAATGTCTGTTATGATAGATAAACTATCTGGTTTTAGACATTTACTATCATTAATAGATATTTTTAAAATCTTGGTGTTGTGCACATCGTTGTAAAATAAAAATTTAATACTAAATAAACTAAATTTATTTAAGTATGTTAAACAAACATCCTACCTTGATGATATTCCAATTCCCAGTAATAACGACCCAGATATATGTAATATTTACCGTTTAATTTCGTTGATAACTTTTGTTTATACATTCAATAAACTATGCAGCCCTAGTATTGAATAATTTTTAGAATATACTACATTACAAAATATGAAAAATAAACAACACAATAAAATTCATACAATAGTACACAAAATAGTTGATGATTGCTTAAGAAATATTGGCTTCTATTTTCAAGACAAAACTTAATTATATAGTTGAAGTACTTTGTTTAGCACTATTAGGAATAATCAGGAAATCATTGTAAGTAAATAGACTTATAATTATTCTAAAACATAAACATATAATTAGTACACAGAAATATATAGTGCAGAATTGTTACGTAACAGTTTACTCTTTGTAGAACATATAAGAAATTTGTTTTAAATTCTAAATTGTACATATTTGGTTGTCCAAAAACTAATTGAATGTCCTTAAGATTTTTTTTCGTTTTAGATACTTAGTGTTATGTGCTTTTCTGGTAGTTTTGATATTCATATTAACATAACTTGTTACCTGAACACCTTTCAGAACGTCAAGAAACACAAAAATGTTCAGATGAGAGTGTAATAAGAGTGTATAAAATGTTTATAGAATTAATACTTATATTTTAGCCACTGCAAAGAGTAATTATAATTTTTCTGACCGCGGGGCGCAGCTACCATATGCCCCAAAAAGGGTTTCTTCAACCACTGATCGCAACTGTCGAGGGGGATTACGAATTTTCTGACCGCGGGGCGCAAATGTCACATTGATTATGAAGGGGAAGCGTGCTCCTAAGACATCCTCATTATCTCGCCCACTCACGCCCTGCCTTAAATCTCGTTCCATTTCTAACACATGGGACATCCACGACATTACTCATACATTTCTTTCTAGCAAAGATAAATCATTAACTATAAACCACCACTTTAGTTCTCGACTATTTCTGATCATACAATTTCTAAATTCGGTCGAATAAGTTTTAGGTAGCCTACCTGGGTTATATCATCTAGACAAGATATTTCAACGGAATATATATTGCCCATTTACCGTTAATTTATTAAAAGGCTATTGATTATTGCACTTTACAAGCAGAAAGTCTTCAAAGCACTTAACAAAGATTACATTCAATCAACAACTGTTGGTCTTAAAAAGTATAGGTTTAACTATGCATAGTTTCAGCATTATTGAGTCTAAAATAAACACAAAGCATTATAATTATTTATACGTACTACATACTGATTGTTCCACTTTCGTACCGTAATATTTTAATATAATTAAAATGTTGAGAATAATTCCCGTCTTTCTTATAAAAATATCCGATTTAATATGATTCAGTGGAAAATTGTTCACTAGTTCGGGTTAAAGTCATTTAGAATATGAAATCATTTACACCTTCGAACGCGTTCCTCTTTCAAAAGTTATAGTAAGCTTGTTTACGTCTAGACGGGGGAATGTGTGTTGCTCAATTATTCCTACACATTGACACAAAATCACCCTTAAAGTTCGCTAGTTCACGGGTGTCGTTTTGATATTGGACAAACAAGAAGTAAAATTAATTAATTAAGGCTAGAGATGTTGAGGTAAGAAAGGTAGGACGTTAACGATTTGGGAGTGTAAGGATTTATATAACAGTTTTGTCTCACCAGCGCTAATAGTCAGCTGTTGAGTTAGCTACAAAAACGAATTAATTGTTTGTTTCAATAATAAAACAGAACAGAGATATCTGTATTTATAAAAAGCAATTATTTACAAAAAATGCAAAGGACCTTAAAGTCCTTTCTTACACTTAACACTAAGACGATGGATGCATTTGAATTAAATAAAAATAAATTACGTTTTGTATGCAAGTAACAGTTGAACATACTGTACTTACTTGCATAATAACACGTTACGTAGCAATATTACGTAGGTCTAAATGACAATATTACAACAACCACAAATTCACATCTACTAAAGATCAAATATTTAAGTAATAGTTAATATAACATATAGACATATTCCTTAAAACCATTTTCTCCACATGAAGAGCCAAAAAGTGGTAGTAGGTTAGTAAAGAGTGCGATGTGGAAGTGGTCACATGCGTGTGTCACACACAGCTCGAGACACATTCGTGATCCTCGCTCCGGTCTTCCTCCTACACTCTCTCCAGACTTTCTCCCGTCCTTGAGTCATTAAAGTGTCATTGGGATCGGTAGAGTGCCAGCACCGCATTACGTCAGGTTGTGCAACTGTGAACCTCCGATCTTCGGTACTTGACAGACTCACACAAAACAGGGTGGTTCTAAACTACAGTGAGTAACTGATTATCCACCAACTACCAACAGCTCAAGGAAATGTGTACATTTAGATGAGTCCTTCTTACTGGAAGGACATTTTCCTTTCAAAATGGCGTCCTTAAAGTAAAACTTAATGTTTAACAGATTTTTTTTGTTTACTGAGTTTACTAAGTAACCCAGAAGACAAAATGTAACTATACGCATTTTAACTGTACACTGAACTATTGAATAGTTTTAATAAAAAACACACAAAAAATTAAAATGTTATATTTATAACTTAAGTATCCAACATACCCATTTAAATAAAATAAGAGGTTTGTTTTTACCTACCTTGAAATACGTAAATTTTAATGTTTACAGGTTTTCTATTTCGGAGATTCCTAAATGAGCATCACGTCGATGTCAGTCCATCGATAATGCTCACTTTTATCAGAAAAACGAAAGTACAATTTTTGTATGAAACTTTTAAAGGTGGGAAAAGGTTTTAAAATACCTACACAAAATAGAAAGGACTTAAATACTAGTTTTCAATGGTGTACTTAATGGTGTACTTAATGCTTTATGCCAAAGAATGGTGACCCATTAGGCGCGTAAAAAAACAGGAACTCTCTTTTTGGTCAATCGCTCTAAAAAAAGTCAATCCAACAAAAAATGTACCCCGTTTAAAGTCTACTAACCTAAATAAGAACTATAAAACTTAAACTATTTTGGCTTTGTAGTCATTTAAATGAAATAAAAGTTAAGGTCAAATAGATTCTGATTATATTGTCCCTCTCTCTTACCCTTAGGTCAGTTTCTTTCAAACATGTTTTCTCCAACTATAATGGGTTATCAGAAAGAAATGAAACACCTCGTACTATGTTTGTTATGTTATCACTATAGTAGTTGGTTTACTTAATATACACTGGGTTCATTCACTTACATTACAATATGTTTGTAATATAAATTACATTGAATAAATATTTAATCGTACAACTCAGCTGATGTCTTCCATTTGCCGATCTAGGTTTAACAAATCAATTCTTATCTGAATATCCTTTAATTTTTTGTTTTGGATTTGACAGATATTCATAGCGGCTTGTGTATGTGGCCTAGCAGTAGCCCAACGGCGTTTGGCCAAGCCTATTCCTCTGGGATTCAACCCTAAGTATTCAGCAGTGTCGGTGCAGCCCCAGTACTCCCCTAAGCCGTATTCTGCACAGTACACCCCCCAACCCACTCCTGAAGCCCCCGCTCAGTATGATCAACAGGAGTACTCTGAACCCAACGCCGTTGCCTACTCCACGCCCGCTCCCTTCTCACCCAGTGCCAAGCCCAGAGTCGCCTATCAGCCTGAGGAGCCCCGAAGCAAGGACTATGTCACCCCTATTCCCATAATTAGGTTTGATAAGGAGCAGAGCATTGATGGCAGCTATCGAGCCAGGTAAATAAATTACATACCAAGTAGCCTACTAACTATCAATACCACATTACAAAACTCAAGCAAAGACCCAATTAAAAATCAATGTTAATGCATATGTCTACTAAATTCAAATATTTTGGTATAAAACAAAAATATTCATAAATATAATCATTGAAATTCATATATGTAATATGTTTTACCTTCCACAGAAAAAAAAACAAGCTACTCTTTTAAATTGTTTTCTTTTTTTTAATAGTTTGAAACGATTAAATTACCATTACACACTTAAAATATTAGTTGAAATAACGAGTCTAGTTTTAATTTACCGCAAATATCCAACATGTATGTTACAAACTGTTAAAAATACATATTGCCAATTAAAATAGCAACCTGATACTAACCTGTAGATTCACAGAAAAATGGTTCTAACATAAGTAAAAAGTCATATCTTAATACAAGGTCATAAATAGTTGTTAACATTGTCTTGACTAGTTACGAGACTGGCAACAACATAATTGCTGAGGAGACTGGGTTTCTGAAGAACGTTGGTGTGAAGGACCAGGAGGCTCTGGTACAGCACGGGAGCTACTCCTACACTTCCCCCGACGGCACAGTGATCACAGTCACTTACACAGCTGACGAGGGAGGGTTCCGTGCTGAGGGAGCTCACCTGCCCACTCCACCCCCAGTGCCGGAAGAGATACAAAAGTCCATTGACCTCATCTACGAGAACATCAGACTACAACAGGTGGGTTAGAAGACCCAATTTACTGTAAACTATGTTTCTAGTCAGCAATCCTAAAACTTTTTACATGAATGTTATCCTATACACACACACACACACACACACATATATATATATATATATTAGATACTGACCGTGAGGTTTGGGACCTTATACTCAAAATACTGTTTTAACTTGGAATTTTTATCTATACATATTCTCCATTGGACATCAACTAGATCCTCAAGAGTCGATGCCAATAATAAATTTTTATTATATTCAATATTTCTTTTGAAATTCGAAGATTACTTTGTCCTTCATTTATTATCTGACAAACAGAAAATCATGAATTATATATTCTATTCAAACCTGTGTGCCCTATTTGGAGCCACATAGTCTCTGATACCAAATTTCAAGTAATATCAAACTTGTTGACATCAAAACCCAAAATTAATATCAATTTAAATGAAGCCTATTGAAGTATTCAAACTTTTTTAACTTTCACCACTCTCTTGTCTTCCCTCATCCATTAATATCTATGTATAACTATTTTTTTACATCATCTAATGTTGTAATACAGTAAAACCTCCTTAATCCGGCATTCTATAGTCCGGAATTGTCTATAATCCGGCATCAACGGCAATAGACACAAATTACAGAATTGCCTTCACAATGAACATTGAAAAGTGAGCAACTCGACAACTAATAAAAAAATAGTTGTAACAAGCAAGTAGATGTTAGATCTTTTTCCAGCCTTCTACCAGTGCTGTTGCTAAAAACCACAAATACTATAGTACAGTACTTTACTATATTTTATACTGTATTCAAATTTATTTCATCATGTACTGTAATTAAAAATGCATTTTAATAGTTCTTCTGTACTTATATATTGACTTATATTGTTTAAATAACCCATGTTTAAATAATATATACATACAGTAAAGTTTTGTCGAGCAAATTATGTTATTTTTTATACACCTCCTGTATTTTTATAAATAACCTCCATAGTCCGGAATTTTCTTTAATCCGGAAAGCGTCAAGTCCCAAACGTGCCGGATTAAAGAGGTTCTACTGTACACTAATTTTTGTTTATGAACTTGTAATATAAAAACTACCGATTTAAAAGATACAGACATGCTTCAACTTTGTAACAAATTTTAATTCCATCGACTTTTTACAAATTTTTCCTGAAGAAGAAATAGATGAATAAATAATAAAAAATGTAAATTTACTTTGCAGTATAAAAACCAGTTCCCTCTAAATTTATATGTGGATCAGTACATTTTTAATTACATATTTTTATTGGAAATAAACCGTATTAGCTAGTTTTACTTCAAGAAATGATCTGCATTCATAACGCTTCTAAATGTTAGACCATTTCAGTATACTTCAGTGTTAACATTTTATTTATATATTTGCTGTAGCTTTAATAAGAGTACAGCGCTTTCCATTTGAAATTGAATAATTGTTATTTTGCTTGGAAAACACAATCTACTCAGTTATTTATTGCAAATGTTACATTGTTCACAGGAAGCTGCTTCTAAAGACCCAAAATTGTATAAGGCTCTTCAAGAACAAGAAGAAGGATTTTCTTCAGACAACTACCCCCAGAACTACAGATAGGCTTTGCCAATTTCCTTAAATTGACTGTTAATGTATGTATAGTTTGTAAGTAATAATTGTACAAAGTTAATAAAACTAATGTATATAAAATAATATTACAATTTCTTTTTAAATCCAAAACTAAATTACTTGAATATAACTTTAAATACACTACAATTTTTCTGAAAAAATCTAGTTATTAAATCAGCCAACTTCAAGCAAAATGTTTTCGAGTTTCTCATTCAGTACTTCAAGGTATCAGCTACCTTATATACCCAATAGAGGCTAAATGATAATAATAATAATAATATTTATTTGTTCAATCAACCTTTCACAATATTATATGTAAATACATTTTGAATTCTTAGGAACTAGAGCTAACCACTTTTCTAGTTGTGTGGTTAGCTTAAATAAACAAAAAATAACATAAAAAACAAGAGTTCAATTCTAATAAGAATCAATAAGAAGTGTCAACAATGCCGCTTCATATGGTGTCAAAATGAAGCCGGTCTTTAACATAAACAAATAACAAACATACATTTAATTAAATTTATGAAAATACAAACATACACGTACAAACTAGATACATATACACATATGTAAAAATACATACATACACTTAGATATAATTTAGGACTAAAGAAAGAAAAAACCCAAAAACATTTAAACTACGTTCAACTACTGTATAACACCCTATATATATGAGCACGTATTGCCCGTGCAAACATTAAATACTGTTAATAAAGATAATGCAAATTATAAAATAAAACAAACAAACAAACCAAAGTACTAACCATTATTTGAGATACACATATATAAACATACATGAATCACAAATTAAAATAAAATGTGATTAAATTTTGGATGGTTACAAAACATGTAATGTTGTTTTTCCAGAACTACACAAACATCAACAAACTTTCCTGAGGAGGCAATTCCACTAATACAGTACACAAGCAAACAAATACAATATACACCATACATTGTCAGTGCTACTGACACCTTCTTCAGGGTAGTTTAACACAAGAAATTACAAATATATTGCCCTTGGAATGGCTGTAGTTAAGGGACTAAGGCAGTGGCTTGCACACAGCGGTAGGTTCGATTCCCGTTTAGAACATGAAGTTTTCAACTGTGTACCACTTCCATAGGTTTTGAAGTCACGTTAAGCCTGTGGTCCAACAAGTCTTTTGTGGCCCACCCTACCATTGTGATTGTATGGCCATTTAAATATACTTCTTCAATTATGTTGGTTTATTTACATGATTTCTATCTTAATATTACATTTAAGGCTATTTTTAATTGTAATCCAATACCTCAGATTCAGCTTCGTCAATGTCATTTACTAAAAATTCTAAAATGTTTGTAAAAACAGTAATTTTTTTTAATTTGCCTTATATTTTTATTTTGGGGGCATTTTAAAAAATGTATTTATCACCATTTCTAGAGGCTAGTTAACTAGCAAAAATGAGTGTTCCAAATGGTTCATTTTTATCTTTTTCTGAAATAGTTCAAAGAGTTTGCCTCTGAATTTAACCATCAATTGGTCGGTATCTTAATTGGTTAAATCCCAGCTTCATAAGCTAAATGTTCTCAGTTCGATCCCAATCAGAGTCGTAACACATTTTGAAAGGGATCATTTGATAATCACCGGCTGTTCATTTGTCATTGGGCTATTAATTAGTGACACTTTCTAAGGTATAGTCAGCCTTATTTTGTAACAATGACTATATTCACTCATTTACACTCATCACTCATTTGAAATCCATATTCATGGATTCGCCCATATATTGACAATCAGCGTCTTAAGAATAAATAAATAAACAAAAAAGTAGTACAATTATAAATGTTAGTTTTCAAAATTATTATGTGAGAGGTGGATAAACCGGGCATCTTTATTTGAGATTCTCTCCAGATGCACCAATCAATCCCCACCTGGGTGATTAATGGAGTGGGTTTTTAGCTTTAAAATTTTCTTTTAAAATGTAGAAAAACTAATTCCACGCATCTGCTTCTCTTATTTTTGATGTTCTTTTCTATTTATTAACTTAAGACAGATGAGCTGATCTTGACAATTCGTCCAGTGTCTGACCCTTCCTGGAATTCCACCATTTCGTTCTTGTTGTAAACTCTTTTGAGGATGACCATTGAACCATTAACTGATGTGTGTGTCTAATTATCTCATATTTATTTGTTTCCGTTTTATCACTATGTAAATGAAGAAATACACACCACTGACTCATCTATCATAGAGTTGTGAGCGTGAAGTCAGTGAATTCTACTCCTAGATATCAATAACTAAACACAATTGCTAACAGCAAGCATGGAATGGACTTTAAGATGAAGGATAACTGTCTCTTGACTGTGACAAGGAAGATTAGTCAACCAGGATGGAAGCAAGGATCCATGCTGCAGGCAAGCTGTTGGGTCTGGCAATGTCACTCTCCAAGTCTCTGAGCAGCCATCAGTCGTCCTTGGGGCTCCTACGCTGATGTTGTAGGGTATACTTTGTGATGTTTCATGCTGAGCATACTCTACAAAAACGGCATCAGTACGAAATGCCCACTAAAGGTTTTTAGTTCGATCCCAATCAGTCATAACATATTTTGAAAGGAATCAGTTGATAACCCGGCTGTTCCTTTGTCTTTGAGCTATTAATTAATGGCACTTTCTAAGGAATAATGAGCCTTAGTTTGTAACAATGACTACATTCGGTCATCTACACTTATCACATTCATTAGAAATACATATACGCCCATATCTTAACTATCAGCGTCTTAAGAATAAATAAATAAAATTAAACAATTAATTTTTTTTTTCATAATGGTCTGGTGGCCAAAGTATAATTTATATTTTTTTCAGTGTATCGCAATTGTCAATATTTGTTCTTATTCAATTGTTCAACCTTTTGAAGAATTTGAGATTCGTGTAAGGAATCCGTTTGGATTTTAATCTTAAACTGGCAAATCAACCACTTACACAGTTACTCATCTTGCTGACTTTGTCATATTCAAGGCTTGGAAAGTCTGTAATCTATATTCTGCCAGTTGTATGTCTGAGGTCCTATCCTATTGACAGAGGCCATAACATTAAATAACACTGTCGTTGATTCATGTGATGATTCATCATGGGTCCCACAAATGTCCATCCTTTGTCTAGTCCTGATCATAATCTTCATGAATGAACTAGGAAGTCTAATCAGAGAAGTCAGTATCGTTCTGTATGATCCTGGAAGTAACTACTATCCAGGAATACCGGCAAACTATCCAGGAACTAAGACAAACTCTTATGAAACCATTTTGAGTAGTAGTAACGATAAACCAGATAAAAAAAATTGTATGGAAGTTCCCATTATATAGAAAGGTGATTTATCGGTTTGCAACCTTTTGCAACTTATAAAGGTACCAGTTATAAAGTCTAAAAATAGCCCGTTTACATAGTAAATAATTAGAAAAAATCAAAAACACATTACATATTTTAATGTAAATTAGTACCTTAGGGTTTTTAAGTTGCTTATTATGTTTTTAAAATATAAAATATTGTGAAACAAAATTGTGGATGCGAAATTGTGCTTTTCCACACATCTTGCAGAGCCAGGACATGATTCCACGACTGAGCCCCAATAAGTTTTCCCAACACCTCATAGTCTAAGTAGGGCTGTTATCCGTGTCTGTGTCTGTCATTTTAGTGTTAACGCCACAGCAAAATCGTCAGTTATTGAGTCTGCAGCACCGCTGAGGTGACATCAGTGGCCTCCCAGTGGTCAGTGAAAATATGATCAAGGCATGTTTTAGAGTTTGCCACCACCCGAGTAGGCTTACCAACACAGCTAACAAAACCTACCCTGTATAGTAAATTTAAGTACATTTCTTTTACCAGATTATTGTAGTTTTCTGGTAATATATCAATGTTCGTATCTCATATGAACACCCAAGTCGTATGTCTAGTGCTGTTACTGTTGTTGTAGTAGTCAGTCAGGTCAGATAGGAAAAGATTACAGTTCATTGAGGGACTTCTGTAGACTGCCAGAATACCGTAATTGTACCCGTTAAGTGTAATGTTGTTACAGTCCAGTATTGTCACCCATCTTTACTTCTTTGATAATTGCCCTGAAGTTATTTTTAAAGTAGATAATAATGCTATCGTTTCAATTCCAAGTATTGTTAGTATTGTTTGTACAGTAAATATTGTAACCGTCCAGTTCAGTCAAAGTCTTGTGGCTGTCCGTCCGTGTCTCGCTCAAAACAATTACATCAACATCCACACGTAAGTATTCAAATAATACTAACAAAGAATCAACATTTTTATAGTAACAACGAATATTGATATGCATAATTTTTAAACTCACGTTATTATCGTTTGCTGAAAATAGTCCCGTAAGTTTATTAGAACAGTCAATAGTTTCACAGGTGATATTTCTGTCATTAGTATAGTTCAAAGCACTATTAATCAGTACCATAAAAAAGAAACCTACTCCCTCCTGCCCGCCAGTTTGGATTCTTCTGAATAATTAAAAAGCCTCGGTAGTGAAAAGAAAAAAAATAGTTATTAAAAATAAAATATACAATCAAATAATCAAGCTATAAATATATACACCAATTTATAAAAATTATACTTAAATTTGAGAAAAAAGGAGTTCACGAATTTAAAGCGAGTTGTTCAAATTATATTGGTAATTGAATGTTGTTACTAAGAATTAGTCTTGAACATTGTTTTAAACTGTACTTTGAATGTTAATGAAATGAGATTAATATAAACAGAAATAAAACTAAAAAGTGTGTTGTGTAATTATAATAATAACATTAATCATTATAAATAAAAAGTAAATGCTTAAACAAATTTTTTCATTAAATTGAGGTATTTACTAAATATTTTAACTTACTAAAAATTATAATATTGTCATATTAAGCTTGTTGTTTTAATCACGAATTAATCGAATGATATATACTCTTTTATTTGCGAGTTTTTTTTTTTAATTCAGGGAGTTCAATTTAATATTATTTGAACTATATATGAGGGTTCAATTTAAAATATATGAGGGTTTATTACTAACCCTCATATATTTCTTTACTACCAGGCTTTCATACAAACAAGTGTACATTCCTGTTGGACATGGAAGTACATAAGTGTGCATATTTATACACACAGACATGAGCTGAAACATATAAATATTCTCTATATACAGTTCTTATAAACTTTATTGTATTGTTTATTTTAACTATGTTTTCATTATCAATGTCCAGATTGTGATATTTATTTTCTTTAGTTTTATTTAGCAACACCAAAACACAATAACATTATTTTCTATTAAGAAAATAATTATATTTATGTTGTTATTTTAATAATATTCATAAAAGAATTTTAAAATTTAATTTAATTTATACTTATTATACTCTTATTAAAAGTATAACTATAATATTTTGGATTGCATCTAATGTTGCTTATTAAGCAAGCAAAAGACTAATTCACACATTGATGTTTACATTGCAACATGAAAAGCCTTAAAGAAACCAGACCATGCCTTTTCTTCTTCTCTTACTGTTTAAGGGTTGTAAGCAGTGGCGGCTACTCCATAAGAGCACATGAACCCCCTGTGATAGTTGTAAAAAGAAAATGAACCGCATTTAAAGTTTAAGTTAAATTATTTACACATTGAAATTACGAAATATGTGATTCAATGCCTTTGAACTCTTAAACGTAAGAAAACCCAAAGAAGCGCCTGCAGCTGGCTTCCGCTAATCACGCAGTACTGTCGCACAGTCCCGGTTGTGCTCCATAGCGTATATGCAAGACCTATCAGCTGGTCTGTATGAAGGCGGTGATGGGGCCGTCTTTTAATAGAAGCCAGTGGTGCACACTTGCCACTCCTCTCACCACAGTATGTTTGCACGGTGGTAACAGAGCGTCTGCAAGCAGTGTGTTGTAACGAAAAAGTTATTGATTGTATGTAAAAAGCCTTTAATTTTAAACTTTTTACATAGAAAGCTGCTAAAAGGTTTTTTTAATTACAATGCCTGTAATGTCTTACTGTAGTAGGTCTTGATGTGTGTGAACCCCCACTTTACTAGGTCACAAGCTGCCACTGGTTGTAAGGAACTTCTTGCTAAAGTAAACCGATCTGGATCCACAGACTCCATGACTAGAATGTTCTGTGGAGCAAGGAGCCCATGGTTAACATCTCGTATATCACCAACACATTTTATCAATTAACACATAGGTCTGAACTTTTTCAGAGAACAGGATAAATTGTTTGTGCTTGTTATTAGTGACAGACACTTTTGAGTGTCTGTTTCAATGGCAGTTTTCATTACACACAATGAATATAATGGCATTTCCAAAAAATTATGAATGGTACATTCTGTATGGAAGAATTTAGAACATTGAAAACATATTTCTCTTTCGTCATACCCTGTGTTACAAACCTGGCATTTTCTATAGTTAATATATTATTTTTCTACCTTTCGAATTTGGGTCAAATGATTTTAGTGTATTTCTGCATCCCGATCAATAGTTTTTCTTCATTAATGAAAGTTCCTGTTCAAGCCATTCGTCATACTACCTGGCAAAACTGAGTTAAACAGCCATTTTGTGGCTTCACACCAAACATTGCATCAAATGGTGTTCCTTTGATTTTAGTATGGAAGCTGACATTCTTTGAATTATAGACATAAAGCAAACCAGATGCTGAAATACACATGTTGTTCTTCAACATCCATGCTACACGACAGTCTCATAAATCCTGATTCACTCGTTCAATTGATCTCTGACTCTGTGCAAGACTAAGTTTCTTGTGTACCTGTTTAATTCCATTCCACTTCTTGGCTAGTTCTTTTAATGACCTAGAAGAAACAAATTAATGAAATCAACATAACAGATTAACACAGTAAACAGTTGTAGTAATCAAAACCCTTATTAGTTATACTAATAAATATACCTTATTGCAAACTCATGGTAGTTCAACATCAATTTATAATAACTATCAAGTCCAGACAGCATAGCAATGAGTTCAACTTGAAAACAAAAACTGTATAAAAATCTTGAACTTTCATCGTTTAGTTCCATTATTAATATGTTTTAATTAATTGTTTGTATTTTGTTATGTTATAAAACAGTCATTGTTTTATATTTAAGTGTTGTTCTTTTGGCAATGTTGAATGATTACATTTGAAAACAATGTTATATTTTATCAAATTAAAATATACAGTATAAAATGAATGGCAAATGACACAAACTTACTATAAGTACAAAATGTATTTGTACATTGATAGATTCTGTACATTGTAAATAAAAAATACTGCCCTGCAACACTTAGGCCAGCCACACACTGGATTGAACAGAACATGACATGACCAACATTCTATCATGTCTCGTCTCATTTGTTGGTGGCCGTACACCAAATCAAACAAGTCAAGACAGAACCATCACAGAAGTCGTGCCTTTTTTCACATTCTCGCTTAATTTTGTACCGTGTGAATGGGAGTAGTGCATGCGCAGGAGTTTAGTTCGATAGCGTCTGGTCACAAAATGAAAATCTGGGAACTTTCACCAAGACGCCTTTAGACAACAGCTGTTTTTTGTTTTTTTTTATCTTATCTGGGCAGTGTGCAACTTCTCCGTTTAAACACATGCAAACAGATTCGCCAGACACATCTGAGGGCGTCTTGTCTTTTTCTGTCTCGTCTCATTCGATTCAGTACGCGGCAGGTCTTACCGTTAAAACATCGGGACTGAATGCAACTTACTGCTTGAAGAACATGTTGGACATGAAGGGGCAGGGAGTGGTGTCAGAACATGCTCCCTATGCTATGGGAAAAGTCACTTTGGCTATTGAGTAAATTCAGAACATGCAATCCACAGAATGAGTAAATGAAAATACTCACTTCTAGGATTTGATATTTTAAGTTACTCAGAAGCTGAAATGAACATTTAATTCGGGTATTGTGTGGAGGGAAACAGCAACTTTTCAAAGTGAGTAAAACAAGTGAGATTTTCGGAAATGCCTGAATTTGGCAATTGTAAATAAAATAGGCTTACAAATAAAAATAATATTCTCTATCCACTTTATGTTTTTCTTATGTCTGTTAAGTAATATACAGAACCCTCAAACTTACAA
>JAQJVL010003931.1:0-52570 GCA_035578905.1 Stictocephala bisonia
TAGGAAGTTTTTATCAGTAGATAAAGAATAGAAGCTATAAATCGTTTATCCCTATATTTAATTTCCATAATTATAAACCTAATAATTAACAATTACAGTTCTTTACGTTCACCCATTACTGGCTGCATATCATGGATATATGGTGGCGGAGAAAAGAGTACCTGTCAAGCGGACAAAGAGATGCCTGAGGTGGTCTTTGTCCGCAACTCGAAGTAAAATGTGAAAGTATAGTACAAGAATGTAGGAAATGTTGCAATTTTGCATCAGTTATGCCGTTAATGACCTCACCAGCCCCCTTCATCGCTTACCTCACCCGTCATTTACTGTAAGATCCTAAAATTCATATAAAGTACTCGTATATCTATTTATGTAAACGGCGATTATATAGTTAATTTTTTAACAATATTAATGTTAAGATTGAAACTGCGCTCAAAGTAAGAATATTATTACATATCTTTCAAAAATCACGATAACTGCTCATCTCCTGCCCAGCATTAAATCGTATCCACGAACATTTTAGAATATTCTAAGTCAACGTTTGACCAAAATCCTGCGACTTTTCCATAACTTATCTAACTGTAAAAGGAGTGGTGTAGCAGGTCCACCAAATTGACGATAAAATTAATTAAATTTTTAATAAAATACAAATTATTTTAATGAGGAAATGGGTGCATTTGATTAGAACAAATACCGAACATTCAAATAATATTCGGTAATTATAGCAAATTAATAGCCAACAAATATAGGGAGTTGGGTAGGCAAAATTATTCAAATGGTAGTCATCCGAGACACTAGAGTAAACAACATTCCAAACATTGCAGTGGTGACACAAGACGAGTCCATTTCAAGGGGAGTCGACATGTCATAAAGCGACAGTCAAGCCCAAGCTAAATAAAAGACATTGTTAGTTTACAAAAATGGGCAACAGGTGGCAGCACATACCAGAATAAACCCAGAGCACATGGACAGATCGGAAGGTTTCGTCTCGAACCCAAAAGACTTAGCCCTAACAGACAGACACAAAGGACGCCAACCTCGTCCACTCCTCTTCCATCAAGTGTCGTGTGCACAAGTTCTTTTTCACCGCGGGTGGTCGACTGACCTCGAACCCGAGTAATCGGTGAAAATGTTTTTTATTAAACATGTTTTAATTATTATTTAAATTAAACTATCTAAATAATTATACGGTGTCTCAATCGGAACCGTCATTGCATCTTTAAAAGTGAAATTCAAGACCACGAGGAGCTTGATCATGAGATGAAGACAAAATTAAGATAAGTTTTACTTAATTAATTTAGTTTAATAACCTTTTAAAGAAATCTGTATCAGTTAAATAATATACTTGTTTTTTTCAATTAAAATGCCTAAATATATTAAAAATTTAATTAATAAATTAGCTTTTTCAATCTAGAGTTTTATTCATTGTAATTTACAGCCACACCAAGTTACCCATAAAAAATATATCGATCCTGAGATTCTAAAAAAATTTAATTTGAGTAATAATATACCAAATTAACAAAAAACTTACTCTGATGTAACTCATCTCGTAAAAGGAGAGGTTACAGTTTGGCGCACCAACCACGTGAGGCTGTAAAGTGTTATCAAAAATGTTAAGAATATTTTAAAGACAATTTTGTTTGAAACTTTTGAATTTTATTTTATTGAATTATTTTACTGAATTTTTGAAATTGAAAACTTTTGAATGTTTGAACCTATTGAATTTTAGTAAGCTAATCATGTCCAAAATAAATAATGATCAAATACTAAAAATGATTCAGATGATTCAGACACTTTACAAAGTATAGTTAGAGACAAAGAATTAGATCAAAATAATAAACATAATATGGATAGGCCAAGTTCAAACATGGAAAATACATTATCTAATATAATGGAGTTGTTGTCAAAAATGAATACTAACTTTGACACTAAACTTGATAAGATTAATGTTAGAATAGATGAAACAAATGTTAAATTTAAGGAGATGAATGATAACATTATAAAGACAAATGCTGAAACTAACAGGTTGGTAAGCCTGCGGGCTTAGTTCAAGTAAGTGTTTTATTTTGTTCCTATAAATATCCAACTTTAATAAGGAAATATTAAGTCTGTAATATTCTAAGTGCGTCACCGCGGTTGTGATAACGTTTGTGCACAAGTGGCTGCTAAGTCAACTCTGGAAAGCGGTACGTAACTGAATAGTATAAACTTTCACTTCTACTAACTAAATATAATCATTTGGGAATTCCAAAACTGTCTTGGCTAACTGGTTTGTCTTCGTGTTCAACGAATGTCCGCGCATGCGCTTGACAAGCAATTGCAGCCACACTGCCACGACAAGATATACCTCGCTTCCAGCATCGTTCCAAAATCAGGCTACAGAGGCCGACAATTACCAGGCACCGTACTGAATTGTGGTTAACTGCCTGCAATATGAGTGCTGCAATTCAGCATAACACCTCCGTATTGCATATTGTCCACGACCCATTACTGGCTCCTCTCGTATTGCTGCCAATTACTATTCATAATGCTAACTCGTAGGGCCCGGGGAACCTTAAAGAAGTCTGCAGATGACAATTTTTTGAATATGGCTGAAGAACTCATACATAAAGAAGTGCATGATTTCGCAATAAATCTATATGGAATTTTTAGTGTAATTACAGATAAATACTCCTCTGATGCTATTTTAGAATTAATACCACAAACCATACTAATCTTAAATTGACTTGACGCGGTTTTCCAAGAAAACGAAGATATAAATAAATGCTTAAAGGAGACTATGCAAGAGAATGTATTTCTAAGGAGGAGTATTGAATCTGAGAAGCTGAATAGCAAAGTCAACCTGGATGCTTCACTTAGTTACGAAGTAGAAACTAATAATGAAATAGCATCGCTTAGACAGCTGTTAGTGGACATGGAAGTGAACTACACCAAAACTATGGAGGAGCTGCAGGCCAAGGATTCAATTATAAATATGTTGTGGCCTGACTGCGAGGAGATATCTAGGAACCTTCATGCTACAAATGAGAACCATGTCTTGTCATCAACCCAGATCGATCGAACAACCGTTTGTACGTCCGAAGAAGACCAACCGTGTACCTACGATACAACCAGTAGCTGTTCATACGCTGGAAACACATAACACCTTTATGCCTTTAACCGTGGATGATTCTGATTGTCAACCTGGTCATACTTTACAGGTGGAGGCCGTTGTTCACAGAGCTAGGGATGGCACACCCACTGGAACTAGTAGAACTTGTAAGCACATCTCAACCTACAATAAAAAAGTCCTCAAGAGGAAGATAGCGGTCCTATCGGACAGCCATGGTAAAGGATTATTCCATAACATGGCCGGGAATAAAGAGGACATAGAAATGTTTGTACTTACTAAACCAGGTGCAAAGCTTAAACATATACTTAAAGAAGGACTTCCCCTGGTGGAAGGGTTCTCCAAGAAAGACTACGTCGTGGTATTAGGGGGTACTAATGACTTGGGGGTTGGCGAACCTAGTCAACTCACACTACATCAGGGGATGAAGGATTTGTTGTCTTGGAATGTGGACACCAATATAGTTATAGTGGACGTACCATATCGTTATGACTATCCAAAATTAAATGACAACATTTACTTTCATAACAATAATATAAAGAAATATATAGAAAAACATGAAGGCAAGTCCAAATGTATTCACTTAAGAATAAATGAATCATTGAGGCGAACGCATTACGCCAATCATGGATTACATTTAAAACACGGTGGAAAAAGTTTTTAGGCAAACTAATTCTTAACCTTATCGATAATGAAACAAAAATTCAATCTTATATAATTGACGGATACCCCCTACAACATAAGAAGATTACTGCGGCACGTCCAATAAGAAGCACCGCTACAAACGTAACACAGAACCGCTGCTGGACTCGTGAGGGCTCGCCGGACATTGTACATATATCTAGTAGCCCCATCCTTCCATCAACAGTGTCAAACCGTCCTGGGGGTCTGCTGTCACTTGGCTCTTGTTATGAGGACAGTCTAATACTTTCATCGGATGATTTTCCTTCACTTCCTTCACACCAACTAGGAAATGACCATAGACACGTAACTACATTGCAAAGTGACGAGGAGTGTTTTTTAGAATCGGTGGGCGGGATTCCCGAGATAGTGTAATATGTTTAACTCAAAAATCGGGTCTTGCAAATGATTGTATCTCCCACGATGATTCAAACCTTACTATTTTCCACTGTAACATACAGGGATTAAGCCAATAAAAAAATCGATTGTTTTAACCTATTTATAGAATCATCTACATTTAAACCATCAATAATTTGTCTTTAAGAACATTGGATAAATGAGCAAAATCTTTTTATTTTAAATAAAATAATTGGGTTTAACTTTATAACAACGTTTACCCGTACTGATTCTATCAGAGGGGGTGTGTGCATTCTTGCAAGGCCTGATCTAAGGGTTATCCCATTTAATAATGTGCGTGAGTTTTCGTTGGAGGGTTTTTTGAGTGCTGTGGTATTGTTGTACAACGCGCTAAGCCCATTGTCATCATTACATTGTATCGTCCACCTAAGAACACTAAGATTATTTTAGACAACTTCTACATTAAGTTGCATAAATTATTCAATAAGTTACTTGTTAAGTTTAAAAATGCCTCTATATTCATGACAGGGGATTTCAATATTAACTTATTGGACGACAGCAATGCCAAACACTCGTTTTTGAATATTTTACGCTCTTTCAATCTTAAACCATGTTTTAATGAGCCCACACGTGTAACAAATTTAACAAAAACCTGTCTCAATAATATTTTTTCAAACGTTAATTGTAACCTTGGGAGTGTTATAGAGACTGGTTTATCTGACCACTTAGGTCAAATAATTACATTTAAATTATCATCTTGTTTACCAAGCAATAATTCTTTAAAATCAGAAAAAATGTTCAAACGTTCATTTACGAAGGAGTCCATTAGTAGTATTAACAAGAACGTAGCTAATATATGTTGGCCTCATTTGTCCAAAGCTAAAAGTCTAAATAATTATAATGTTAATTCTAATTATAAAGAATTTATAAATCTATTTAAATTACAATTTATGGAAGATTTTCCCCTGAAGGCTGTTAGAAATTGTACACTAGATAGGTTTAGCAAAAGCTAAATGACAAATGGGCTGAGAATATCGAGTGAAAGAAAACGAGAACTACACCAATTATCAAAAACTTCTAAAAATCCACATTTTCTTAATTATTTTAAAAGGTATAAAATGATTTTTAATAGATGTGTGGCAATGGCAAAACTAAAATGGAACAGTTCCTATATATCTCAGGCTAGCAATAAGGTTAAAGCTGTTTGGAATGTAGTAGGGAGAGAGTCAGGAAAAATAAAACGCTTACCATGTGTTCAGAAAATTAAACACAACAATCACGAAATTACTGACTTAACAGAAATGGCAAGCTTGTTTAATCTGCATTTCAGTTCAGTAACTCACAAGTTAAAGGTCAATGCTAATTTCCATAACTCAATTGGTATGGTCCCGGATATCCTCACACCCCAGGAAAAATTAACATCATTTGGAATAGTAAATGAAAGAGAAATCTTTCGTATTCTAAAGAATATGAAACCTAACCTGTCATCAGGATGGGATGAAGTACCGCCACTACTAATCAGGTCTTGCGTGGAAACTCTGACGAAACCACTTACATTTCTAGTCAATCAGTCACTCCAGGAGGGCGTCTTTCCAGAACTATTAAAAATTTCAATCATTAAACCAATACAAAAGAACCAAAACATTTCCGAGTTAGATAACTTCCGACCTATTCTCTACTTTCAACTTTTTCTAAGGTTTTTGAGCGAGTTGTTTTTGACAGACTTTACAACTTTCTTGAAAAAAACAACATCTTTCACCACCATCAATTTGGGTTCTTAAAAGGTAAAACAACAACTGATGCTATCTTCGAGCTTTTATCGGCAGTGTCGGACGCCGTGGATGGGTCGCTGTGCACTGTTGGTGTTTTTTGCGACCTGTCCAAGGCGTTTGATTCCGTTAATCACGACGTCCTGATTGGAAAGTTATGGTGCTATGGTATCCGGGACGTTGCACTAAATTGGTTTGCCTCCTATTTAATAAATCGTGAACAGTGTGTTGCGATTGATTCTGTCAAAAGTGGGTTTTGTAGGGTGCATGAAGGGGTGCCTCAGGGTTTAATTTTGGGGCCGCTACTCTTCCTAATTTTTGTGAATGATCTCCCCGAAATTACATCTAGGGGGAAAACATTTCTATATGCTGACGACACCTCAATAGTTGTTTCAGATAAATATGGGAGTATTCTTTCAAAACACCTGTCCGAGGAATTAAATCTCTTAAACAAATGGTTTTCTGCAAATGGCCTCCATTTAAATTCTAATAAAACGCAGTTTATAAATTTCCACATCAATAACAGATCCTGCCCCCAAATTAAGACAACACTTTATCTGCCTCAGTACAACATAGTTCCATCAGCTAAATTCTTAGGCATTGAAATTGATTCTTGTCTTACATTCCGTCAGCATATTAACAAATTACTCTCTAGACTAAGCAAGGCCCATTATGCTATCTTAACACTTTCACGTGTTGTTGACATATTTACCCTAAAACCAGTCTACTTTGCTTACGTTCATTCCATTGTTTCATATGGGATCATTTTTTGGGGAGGTTCCTCTGATTCACTGAGAGTCTACAGAATGCAGAAAAAAATAATTAGGTTAATAACTAAATCTCCTTTTAATTACCCTTGCAGAAAACTGTTCAAGAAACTTAAAATATTTCCTCTACCCTTAAAATATATTTATCATAGTCTCTTGTACGTAAAATCTCACTATAATCTATTTTTTAAAAAGAACCACATTCACTCCTATTCAACAAGACACTCCTCTATTTTGCAATATCCGATCCACCGCACAGCTTTTTTTTAAAAATCTCCCTACTATTCGTGCATTAAATTATATAATTGTCTTCCTCAAGAATTGCAAAATATTCATGAATTGGCACCCTTTCGCAAGCGCCTGTACGAATATATAAACACACACTTTTTTTATGATGTTGAAGAGTACGTGACAGCTAACTTGTGATCTATACATTAACTATGACTAATTATTAACATATGTCCTAAATTACTATTTTTGCTCATAGCTATTGACGTTTTGCTAACTTTGTAACATATAAGGTATATTATTTGTGTTGAAATTCTTTGTGTAATTATGCTGATCTTGTAATGTACTATTGACTAGTCATCTACCTATCACAGTTGTTCTGTTTTAAGGTGTTTGTGACAAATGTAAAATAAAAATAATAAATAAAAATAAAATAAACAATATGAGATTTAATGAACTCATAAAAGACTTCAATGATAGGACAAGTCAGCTTGAAAGTAACTTTGTCAAACAAATAGAAAAAGTAAAAATAGACTTTAATAAAGAAATTGAAATGAAGGAAAATAGTATTATGAATGAAGTAAACAATAAAGATAGGGAAAAAGCTGTCAAAATAAATGATGTTGAGGATAAACTTAGTAAAATTAACAGAAAACTGTTAGACAAATACATAGAATTAAATGTAAAACTAACTGAGGTATTCAATGAATTAGATAATCTAATGTGTAGAGTCAATGATAGAATAGAAGAACGAGTAGGACATTTACACACAATAATAGATGAAAAAATAGAAAAAGCTTTAACACTTTGTAACACTGACTTTGAGTGTAAAATTGATGACGTTAAGTGTCATGTTGATGAAAAGCTAAAAACAATCAGTAACAGACTAGATATAATCCAAATAAACAAAAGAAACACCGGTAGTAAGAGCTTACAGTAATAAACCCAATACAAGCAATCCAAGCACAGTCGATAGGTCACCAAATAAGTTATCGATGACAGAAATAAAACAACACCGAACACTACAACCAACAAAACAATACCTAGTACTAGTGCAGAATTATACTTAGTTGATTTTTACCCAGACTCCAAAAATTACACCCTATGAAATTTATCAAATTGGCGAAGAAATTTGTAGACTTAACAGAAGATCGGTGGGATTGTCAAATCTTATTTATTATGAAACATTTAAAAGGAGAATCAAGTGTATGGATCAGAAACAGATTAGATAAATGGAATAATTTCTTTGAGTTTGAAATAGATTTCAGAAACAAATACTGGGGATTAGACAAACAAAAAGAATTTGAAAATAAATTAATGGGGGTGGACATTATGATTTAAATAAAGATGACATTGTTAATTACGTGATGGAGTACTATAATATCTCATGCTTCATAGACCACAAGCTAAATATGGATACTTTCCTTAGTTTCATTTCAATACATCTCCCAATAGGTATCAGTGCATCAGTAGCAAGCGCTACTAATTAACAAAATGGAGACGATCTAGAAACCTATTTAAAACAATTAAATAATGTAAGAAAAACTCATTTTGAATCCAATGATAGGTCACCTAGAAGACAGTATGATTACAGTAATAGACAAACAAATACTAAATCACATACTAATGAGAAGGCAATCAATAACAATCACAGTAATGTAAGAGAAAATAAAGAAATTTCAGGACACAGGGAAAACAACATTGATAGACGAGGACATTGTCGAGGTAACTACAGAGGAACAAACAGAGGTTCTTATAGGGGACAAAATAACAGATATCACAACAGTAGGGAAGACGTGAGAATCGAATGACAATTACAGCAGAACACAAACACTATTAACACACATAGGGCAATTAATCACTATTCATTTAATGTAGGACAGATCAGTGAAAAACCAATAGTTTTGAACCATGAATTAGTAGGAGACAGCCAGTTAAGCAGATTTGCACAACATATATTACACAAAAAACCAGTGTTTGTGTCAAGCAAAAGAAGAATAGGACTTTGTGTTATTGGACAAAATATTCCTGAATTAAGACATGAACTTAAACTAAATAAAGACAATCTTAATGACAAACTTATTATTATGATAGGAACGAATGATTTCTTACAGAGAGTACCAGTAAAATGTGTAACAAATAAATACAAAATCATGATTGAATAACTATCTAGTTGGAATAAACATTTAAGTTAATTAACGTTACCGCCAATTCCAAAACTAGCAAGACATGACTCTTTTCATTTCCATAAACTAAACATATTAAATGACTTCATAAACTCTCTAATTAATGACAATAATATTATAGTGGTAAATATAGCCAATGCATTTATGGATCCAGAATATAAAAGCATATGTAATATAGATTTGTTTGAAAAAGGAATTTTCTCAAGAGGCATTAAAATCCTGTCTTCATTCATATCAATAAGAAGGGATTTTCTATAATTCAGCAAATAAATAATGATTTTATTAAACCAATGCAGTCAGATAAAGGAAATAAAGTTAAGGTTAACTCTTATGAAATATTTTTACACAAAGACTTAAATAATGAACTAACTAATGAAGACAACTTTCATGAAATGCCAATCAAAGCTTACCTCACTTTTTACTAGAAATAAATGTAAAAATACCACGTAAAGAATATAGATGCATAGTAGATTCAGGTTCAAAGGCTACCATTATCAGTCAAGATATATATGAGGATATAAAGAATATTGTAGATTATAAAATACCACAACTACCAGTAAGTAATTTACAGATTATAGGAGTCACTGGTGTGAGATCAAAGAAAATAAATTATCAAGCACAGATAGATTTTGAAAGAAATAATCTAATAATTCCAATGACATGCTTAGTAGTAAATGATATCCAGGCAGGAATTATATTAGGATGCGACTGTTTCATTGAAGAACTAGCCAAAATAGACTTTGAAAAGAGATGATTAGAGGTTAAAGTAGACAACAAAAAGTTAATAATACCATTTGTCCCTAGAAATAAACTAAATATGGTAAATGGATTAAGAGTAAAACAGGTAGGACACATTACACGTCATGAAAATGCACAAAAACAATTCTAGTAAGAAATAAAATAGAAAAGAAAGCAATTATTAGGAAACAAACACATGACAATAAAATCAAACCAATATCTTACCAACTAAACGATCTTGTTTTAGTTAAAACACACTATCAATCAGACATACTAGAGAAAAAGATTAAAAAATTGTTTTTATTATACAAAGGACCATATAAAGTAACTGCAATAAAAATGGAAAATGCATACGTAGTCAGTGAACTAGAGACAGGAGACACAATTGGGACATATAATGTAACACAACTTAAAAAATACATACAGAAAGAATAATTTCTGAAACAGACATTAAATACTAAAATAGTTTCAATCAAACCCACTGACCAAAAGAAAAAATACCTAAAGATGTCATAATAATAAACACATGGTATTTAAAAGAATGTAACATTAATGATAATATGAGATTTGTGATGAAGTAAGATGTATAAAAGATTTGAATGTAACATTGATGATAATATGATATTTATGTTAAACGAAGATGATGCAAGGAGATTTGTTGTAATACTTTAACTGTTATTATAACTAGTTTATATGTTGATATGACTCAATGGTATACATTGTATGTATTCTTTTGTACTAATTTGTAATTCTTAATCATTTTAAGAATTTTGTAAAAGGTGATGAGCCAGTGATCAATAGTAGTACAATTATTCGGCCCTAATCACACCCAGCCACATTCAAAATCCAAAATTAATCAACGCAAGTACACTATTAATCACAAAATGGCATTGAACTTTCAGTTTAAGGTATTAGTTAGCCTTGGCAATTGGGCCTGAAGACATAGTATAAAGTGATCTGTAGCATGGCTAGCCTTATTACTAGAGTCATGTTGCAGACACCAGTAGATTAATAAATTAAAAAATACATTGAAAAAGTAAGCCAAGATATTGTAAACATTTGATTACAACTTTTGATAGCAATTATTGTAATTGTCATTAATGCAATGATATAGTGTTACAAATCACAAATAAACATGAGTTAAATGTAATTGAAAATATGATTTATTATTGCAATACTGGTAATGAATAACCGGTAGTGATGTATGGAAAACTTTGTAAATATAATAATGATAATTGATGTTAAATGTGTCAACTTTAAACATGCCAAAGCAGTATCAATAAATGTATAGATAAATGAAACTTTACTCACAAGCCATATGTATGTATACATAAATGAATACAGGGAAAATAAATGATGATTAATCATGGGCATGTTCAGGTGTTTTGTAAGTAATTTGTCACCACACTTAATTGTGTATTAAATTAAACCATTGTTATAACTAATAACCACTATTTAAACCAGGTTATATTCACTATTTAATATAGAAAGTAATCAATGTTATATGTTCAGGTAAGATGATCTTGCCCTGAAACCAATTGACAACTGCTGTATTGACACTCAGTGACACTAATGATACCGTGTGGACACTCAAAGAGGTGACTGTGTTGTGACTCAAACAGTGTAAAGAGTGTAAGTGACCATTAGGTAACTGATGAACAACTTCTTTAATGTGAATCACTACAATAGTAAGTAAGTGAAAAAATTTAACAATATTTTATGGAAACATTATTTTACAAAAAACCTAAAACTCAATAGGAAGAGTGAACTTTGAATTAATTATTTTATGCATTGTTATAAAAAATGTTAGTATGACAAGCTAAGTTGTAAATAACAATGATCACTTGACTATTTAACTTCATTGATAAGATATTAGAAACTTAATCAAGAATAAATCAATTCTAGAACTTTGATCATTTTTAAATTTGTTGTTACTAGCAGTCTACTGTATGTTTCCATGTGAAATATTTTTAGTAAAATAATTTTGTATTTTACGATTAATTATTTGAAAACATGTATATACATTCTGTCGAATCATAATCACAAATGACAGAATAACTCAAATAACTTTACAACTCAAAAGTGTTGATGTAGATAAACCAAAGTGTTTACTATTATGTAAAACTTGTCATAATAATTATAATACTAATTGAAGATGTTAAATAATGCTTTTAATCTTGTAAATATTTTTAAACTGTATTGAAATGAAATTTTATTTGTGTATGTTTTGAAATAGTATTGTTATTATTAAATAAATTGTACTCAATAGATAATGAAATAATGGTATGAATAACATATAAATGTTCAACCATTGATGATGCAAGATAACAATTGTACATGTAAACAACTCTCATACATTTTTTATCAGTATTCAAGACTTGATTAAGAATTAAAATAATAATGTAAATTTTATGAATTCATTGGAGCATATTTATAACTAACTACAATATAGTTAATATTAATGACAACATAATACTTGCATTAATGACAAAAGATCATTAAAGATGTTTTGTTACTAATTAATAACAAATAATTTCAATTGTTCTTCTATAGATGAAAATTAATAATCTAGGTTTATTAGTTAAATGAGATCCAGAATTGTATTGTATATTAAGTAAAACTAAAACTTATCTTAACAGTAACCAACAATTTAGGCGGAACATGTCAAAATTTAGATTTTTTGACTCGCGCTAACCGTACATCGCAAAAAATCGGGGGGTACTGTAACAGGTCCACCTAATTGACGATAAAATTAATTAAATTTAATAAAATACAAATTATTTGAATGAGGAAATGGGTGCATTTGATTAAAACAAATACCGAACATTCAAATAATATTCGGTAATTATAGCAAATTAATAGCCAACAAATATAGGATGGATTATTAATATGGATTAGTTGGGTAGGCAAAATTATTCAAATAGTAGTCATCCGAGACACCAGAGTAAACAACATTCCAAACATTGCAGTGGAGACACAAGACGAGTCCATTTCAAGGGGAGTCGACATGTCACAAAGTGACAGTCAAGCCCAAGCTAAATAAAATACATTGTTAGTTTACAAAAATGGGCAACAGGCGGCAGCACATACCAGAATAAACCCAGAGCACATGGACAGATCGGAAGGTTTCGTCTCGAACCCAAAACCCTTAGCCCTAACAGACAGACACAAAGGACGCCAGCCTCGTCCACTCCTCTTCCATCAAGTGTCGTAAGCACAAGTTCTTTTTCACCGCGGGTGGTCGACTGACCTCGAACCCGAGTAATCGGTGAAAATGTTTTTTATTAAACATGTTTTAATTATTATTTAAATTAAACTATCTAAATAGTTATACGGTGTCTCAATCGGAACCGTCATTGCATCTTTAAAAGTGAAATTCAAGACCACGAGGAGCTTGATCATGAGATGAAGACATAATTAAGATAAGTTTTACTTATTTAATTAAGTTTAATAACCTTTTAAAGAAATCTGTATCAGTTAAATAATATACTTGTCTTTTTCAATTAAAATGCCTAAATAAATTAAAAATTTAATTAATAAATTAGCTTTTTCAATCTAGAGTTTTATTCATTGTAATTTACAGCCTCACCGAGTTACCCATAAAAAATATATCGATCCTGAGATTCTAAAAAATTTTAATTTGAGTAATAATATACCAAATTAACAAAAATTTTACTCTGATGTAACTCATCTCGTAAAAGGAGAGGTTACAGTTTGGCGCACCAACCACGTGAGGCTGTAAAGTGTTTTCAAAAATGTTAAAAATATTTTAAAGACAATTTTGTTTGAAACTTTTGAATTTTATTTTATTGAATTATTTTACTGAATCTTTGAAATTGAAAACTTTTAAATGTTTGAACCTATTGAATTTTAGTAAGCTAATCATGTCCAAAATAAATAATGATCAAATACTGAAAATGATTCAGATGATTCAGACACTTTACTAAGTATAGTTAGAGACAAAGAATTAGATCAAAATAATAAACATAATATGGATAGGCCAAGTTCAAACATGGAAAATACATTATCTAATATAATGGAGTTGTTGTCAAAAATGAATACTAACTTTGACACTAAACTTGATAAGATTAATGTTAGAATAGATGAAACAAATGTTAAATTTAAGGAGATGAATGATAACATTATAAAGACAAATGCTGAAACTAACAGGTTGGTAAGCCTGCGGGCTTAGTTCAAGTAAGTGTTTTATTTTGTTCCTATAAATAATCAACTTTAATAAGGAAATATTAAGTCCGTAATATTCTAAGTGCGTCGCCGCGGTTGTGATAACGTTTGTGCACAAGTGGCCGCTGTGTCAACTCTGAAAAGCGGTACGTAACTGAATAGTACAAACTTTCACTTCTACTAACTAAATATAATCATTTGGGAATTCCAAAACTGTCTTGGCCAACTGGTTTGTCTTCGTGTTCAACGAATGTCCACGCATGCGCTTGACAAGCAATTGCAGCCACACTGCCACGACAAGATATACCTCGCTTCCCGCATCGTCCCAAAATCAGGCTACAGAGGCCGACACATACCAGGCACCGTACTGAATTGAGGCTAACTGCCTGCAATCTGAGTGCTGCAATTCAGCATAACACATCCGTATTGCATATTTTCCACGACCATTACTGGCTCCTCTCGTATTGCTGCCAATTAATATTCATAATGCTAACTCGTAGGGCCCGGAGAACCTTAAAGAAGTCTGCAGATGACAATTTTTTGAATATGGCTGAAGAACTCATACATAAAGAAGTGCATGATTTCGCAATAAATCTATATGGAATTTTTAGTGTAATTACAGATAAATACTCCTCTGATGCTATTTTAGAATTAATACCACAAACCATACTAATCTTAAATTGACTTGACGCGGTTTTCCAAGAAAACGAAGATATAAATAAATGCTTAAAGGAGACTATGCAAGAGAATATATTTATAAGGAGGAGTATTGAATCTGAGAAGCAGAATAGCAAAGTCAACCTGGATGCTTCACTTAGTTACGAAGTAGAAACTAATATTGAAATAGCATCGCTTAGACAGCTGTTAGTGGACATGGAAGTGAACTACACCAAAACTATGGAGGAGCTGCAGGCCAAGGATTCAATTATAAATATGTTGCGGGCTGACTGCGAGGATATATCTAGGAACCTACATGCTACAAATGAGAACCATGTCTTGTCATCAACCCAGATCGATCGAACAACCGTTTGTACGTCCGAAGAAGACCTACCGTGTACCTACGATACAACCAGTAGCTGTTCATACGCTGGAAACACATAACACCTTTATGCCTTTAACCGTGGATGATTCTGATTGTTAACCTGGTCATACTTTACAGGTGGAGGCCGTTGTTCACAGAGCTAGGGATGGCACACCCACTGGAACTAGTAGAACTTGTAAGCACATCTCAACCTACAATAAAAAAGTCCTCAAGAGGAAGATAGCGGTCCTATCGGACAGCCATGGTAAAGGATTATTCCATAATATGGCCGGGAATAAAGAGGACATAGAAATATTTGTACTTACTAAATCAGGTGCAAAGCTTAAACATATACTTAAAGAAGGACTTCCCCTGATGGAAGGGTTCTCCAAGAAAGACTACGTCGTGGTATTAGGGGTACTAATGACTTGGGGGTTGGCGAACCTAGTCAACTCACACTACATCAGGGGATGAAGGATTTGTTGTCTTGGAATGTGGACACCAATATAGTTATAGTGGACGTACCATATCGTTATGACTATCCAAAATTAAATGACAACATTTACTATCATAACAATAATATAAAGAAATATATAGAAAAACATGAAGGCAAGTCCAAATGTATTCACTTAAGAATAAATGAATCATTGAGGCGAACGCATTACACCAATTATGGATTACATTTAAAACACGGTGGAAAAAAGTTTTAGGCAAACTAATTCTTAACCTTATTCATAATGAAACAAAAATTCAATCTGATATAATTGACGGATACCCCCTACAACATAAGAAGATTACTGCGGCACGTCCAATAAGAAGCACCGCTACAAACGTAACACAGAACCGCTGCTGGAATCGTGAGGGCTCGCCGGACATTGTACATATATCTAGTAGCCCCATCGTTCCATCAACAATGTCAAACCGTCCTGGGGGTCTGCTGTCACTTGGCTCTTGTTATGAGGACAGTCTAATACTTTCATCGGATGATTTTCCTTCACTTCCTTCACACCAACTAGGAAATGACCATAGACACGTAACTACATTGCAAAGTGACGAGGAGTGTTTTTTAGAATCGGTGGGCGGGATTCCCGAGATAGTGTAATATGTTTAACTCAAAAATCGGGTCTTGCAAATGATTGTATCTCCCACGATGATTCAAACCTTACTATTTTCCACTGTAACATACAGGGATTAAGCCAATAAAAAAATCGATTGTTTTAACCTATTTATAGAATCATCTACATTTAAACCATCAATAATTTGTCTTTAAGAACATTGGATAAATGAGCAAAATCTTTTTATTTTAAATAAAATAATTGGGTTTAACTTTATAACAACGTTTACCCGTACTGATTCTATCAGAGGGGGTGTGTGCATTCTTGCAAGGCCTGATCTAAGGGTTATCCTATTTAATAATGTGCGTGAGTTTTCGTTGGAGGGTTTTTTTGAGTGCTGTGGTATTGTTGTACAACGCGCTAAGCCCATTGTCATCATTACATTGTATCGTCCACCTAAGAACACTAAGATTATTTTAGACAACTTCTACATTAAGTTGCATAAATTATTCAATAAGTTACTTGTTAAGTTTAAAAATGCCTCTATATTCATGACAGGGGATTTCAATATTAACTTATTGGACGACAGCAATGCCAAACACTCGTTTTTGAATATTTTACGCTCTTTCAATCTTAAACCATGTTTTAATGAGCCCACACGTGTAACAAATTTAACAAAAACCTGTCTCGATAATATTTTTTCAAACGTTAATTGTAACCTTGGGAGTGTTATAGAGACTGGTTTATCTGACCACTTAGGTCAAATAATTACAGTTAAATTATCATCTTGTTTACCAAGCAATAATTCTTTAAAATCAGAAAAATGTTCAAACGTTCATTTACGAAGGAGTCCATTAGTAGTAGTTTTAACAAGAACGTAGCTAATATATGTTGGCCTCATTTGTCCAAAGCTAAAAGTCTAAATAGTTATAATGTTAATTCTAATTATAAAGAATTTATAAATCTATTTAAATTACAATTTATGGAGGATTTTCCCCTGAAGGCTGTTAGAAATTGTACACTAGATAGGTTTAGCAAAAGCTGGATGACAAATGGGCTGAGAATATCGTGAAAGAAAGAAAACGAGAACTACACCAATTATCAAAAACTTCTAAAAATCCACATTTTCTTAATTATTTTAAAAGGTATAAAATGATTTTTAATAGATGTGTGGCAATGGCAAAACTAAAATGGAACAGTTCCTATATATCTCAGGCTAGCAATAAGGTTAAAGCTGTTTGGAATGTAGTAGGGAGAGAGTCAGGAAAAATAAAACGCTTACCATGTGTTCAGAAAATTAAACACAACAATCACGAAATTACTGACTTAACAGAAATGGCAAGCTTGTTTAATCTGCATTTCAGTTCAGTAACTCACAAGTTAAAGGTCAATGCTAATTTCCATAACTCAATTGGTATGGTCCCAGATATCCTCACACCCCAGGAAAAATTAACATCATTTGGAATAGTAAATGAAAGAGAAATCTTTCGTATTCTAAAGAATATGAAACCTAACCTGTCATCAGGATGGGATGAAGTACCGCCACTACTAATCAGGTCTTGCGCGGAAACTCTGACGAAACCACTTACATTTCTAGTCAATCAGTCACTCCAGGAGGGCGTCTTTCCAGAACTATTAAAAATTTCAATCATTAAACCAATACAAAAGAACCAAAACATTTCCGAGTTAGATAACTTCCGACCTATTTCTCTACTTTCAACTTTTTCTAAGGTTTTTGAGCGAGTTGTTTTTGACAGACTTTACAACTTTCTTGAAAAAAACAACATCTTTCACCACCATCAATTTGGGTTCTTAAAAGGTAAAACAACAACTGATGCTATCTTCGAGCTTTTATCGGCAGTGTCGGACGCCGTGGATGGGTCGCTGTGCACTGTTGGTGTTTTTTGCGACCTGTCCAAGGCGTTTGATTCCGTTAATCATGACGTCCTGATTGGAAAGTTATGGTGCTATGGTATCCAGGACGTTGCACTAAATTGGTTTGCCTCCTATTTAATAAATCGTGAACAGTGTGTTGCGATTGATTCTGTCAAAAGTGGGTTTTGTAGGGTGCATGAAGGGGTGCCTCAGGGTTCAATTTTGGGGCCGCTACTCTTCCTAATTTTTGTGAATGATCTCCCCGAAATTACATCTAGGGGGAAAACATTTCTATATGCTGACGACACCTCAATAGTTGTTTCAGATAAATATGGGAGTATTCTTTCAAAACACCTGTCTGAGGAATTAAATCTCTTAAACAAATGGTTTTCTGCAAATGGCCTCCATTTAAATTCTAATAAAACGCAGTTTATAAATTTCCACATCAATAACAGATCCTGCCCCCAAATTAAGACAACACTTTATCTGCCTCAGTACAACATAGTTCCATCAGCTAAATTCTTAGGCATTGAAATTGATTCTTGTCTTACATTCCGTCAGCATATTAACAAATTACTCTCTAGACTAAGCAAGGCCCATTATGCTATCTTAACACTTTCACGTGTTGTTGACCTATTTACCCTAAAACCAGTCTACTTTGCTTACGTTCATTCCATTGTTTCATATGGGATCATTTTTTGGGGAGGTTCCTCTGATTCAGTGAGAGTCTTCAGAATGCAGAAAAAAATAATTAGGTTAATAACTAAATCTCCTTTTAATCACCCTTGCAGAAAACTGTTCAAGAAACTTAAAATATTTCCTCTACCCTTAAAATATATTTATCATAGTCTCTTGAACGTAAAATCTCACTATAATCTATTTTTTAGAAAGAACCACATTCACTCCTATTCAACAAGACACTCCTCTATTTTGCAATATCCGATCCACCGCACAGCTTTTTTTTAAAAATCTCCCTACTATTCGTGCATTAAATTATATAATTGTCTTCCTCAAGAATTGCAAAATATTCATGAATTGGCACCCTTTCGCAAGCGCCTGTACGAATATATAAACACACACTTTTTTATGATGTTGAAGAGTACGTGACAGCTAACTTGTGATCTATACATTAACTATGACTAATTATTGACATATGTCCTAAATTACTATTTTTGCTCATAGCTATTGACGTTTTGCTAACTTTGTAACATATAAAGTATATTATTTGTGTTGAAATTCTTTGTGTAATTATGCTGATCTTGTAATGTACTATTGACTAGTTATCTACCTATCACAGTTGTTCTGTTTTAAGGTGTTTGTGACAAATGTAAAATAAAAATAATAAATAAAAATAAAATAAACAATATGAGATTTAATGAACTCATAAAAGACTTCAATGATAGGACAAGTCAGCTTGAAAGTAACTTTGTCAAACAAATAGAAAAAGAAAAATAGACTTTAATAAAGAAATTGAAATGAAGGAAAATAGTATTATGAATGAAGTAAACAATATAGATAGGGAAAAAGCTGTCAAAATAAATGATGTTGAGGATAAACTTAGTAACAAATACATAGAATTAAATGTAAAACTAACTGAGGTATTCAATAAATTAGATAATCTAATGTGTAGAGTCAATGATAGAATAGAAGAACGAGTAGGACATTTACACACAATAATAGATGAAAAAATAGAAAAAGCTTTAACACTTTGTAACACTGACTTTGAGTGTAAAATTGATGACTTTAAGTGTCATGTTGATGAAAAGCTAAAAACAATCAGTAACAGACTAGATATAATCCAAATAAACAAAAGAAACACCGGTAGTAAGAGCTTACAGTAATAAACCCAATACAAGCAATCCAAGCACAGTCGATAGGTCACCAAATAAGTTATCGATGACAGAAATAAAACAACACCGAACACTACAACCAACAAAACAATACCTAGTACTAGTGCAGAATTATACTTAGTTGATTTTTACCCAGACTCCAAAAATTCCACCCTTTGAAATTTATTAAATTTGCGAAGAAATTTGTAGACTTATCAGAAGATCGGTGGGATTGTCAAATCTTATTTATTATGAAACATTTAAAAGGAGAATCAAGTGTATGGATCAGAAACAGATTAGATAAATGGAATAATTTCTTTGAGTTTGAAATTGATTTCAGAAACAAATACTAGGGATTAGACAAACAAAAAGAGTTTGAAAAAAAATTAATGGGGGTGGACATTATGATTTAAATAAAGATGACATTGTTAATTACGTGATGGAGTACTATAATATCTCATGCTTCATAGACCACAAGCTAAATATGGATACTTTCCTTAGTTTCATTTCAAGACATCTCCCAATAGGTATCAGTGCATCAGTAGCAACCGCTACTAATTAACAAAATGGAGACGACCTAGAAACCTATTTAAAACAATTAAATAATTGTAAGAAAAACTCATTTTGAATCCAATGATAGGTCACCTAGAAGACAGTATGATTACAGTAATAGACAAACAAATACTAAATCACATACTAATGAGAAGGCAATCAGTAATAATCACAATACTGTAAGAGAAAATAAAGAAATTTCAGGACACAGGGAAAACAACATTGATAGACGAGGACATTGTCGAGGTAACTACAGAGGAACAAACAGAGGTTCTTATAGGGGACAAAATAACAGATATCACAACAGTAGGGAAGACGTGAGAATCGAATGACAATTACAGCAGGACACAAACACTATTAACACACATAGGGCAATTAATCACTATTCATGTAATGTAGGACAGATCAGTGAAAAACCAATAGTTTTGAACCATGAATTAGTAGGAGACAGCCAGTTAAGCAGATTTGCACAACATATATTACACAAAACACCAGTGTTTGTGTCAAGCAAAAGAAGAATAGGACTTTGTGTTAGTGGACAAAATATTCCTGAATTAAGACATGAACTTAAACTAAATAAAGACAATCTTAATGACAAACTTATTATTATGATAGGAACGAATGATTTCTTACAGAGAGTACCAGTAAAATATGTAACAAATAAAGAAAAAATCATGATTGAAGAACTATCTAGTTGGAATAAACATTTAAGTTTATTAACGTTACCGCCAATTCCAAAACTAGCAAGACATGACTCTTTTCATTTCCATAAACTAAACATATTAAATGACTTCATAAACTCTCTAAATAATGACAATAATATTAGAGTGGTAAATATAGCCAATGCATTTATGGATCCAGAATATAAAAGCATATGTAATATAGATTTGTTTGAAAAAGAAATTTTCTCAAGAGGCATTAAAAACCTGTCTTCATTCATATCAATAAGAAGGGATTTTCTATAATTCAGCAAATAATTAATGATTTTATTAAACCAATGCAGTCAGATAAAGGAAATAAAGTTAAGGTTAACTCTTATGAAATATTTTTACACGAAGACTTAAATAATGAACTAACTAATGAAGACAACTTTCATGAAATGCAAATCAAAGGTTTAACTCACTTTTTACCAGAAATAAATGTAAAAATACGACGTAAAGAATATAGATGCATAGTAGATTCAGGTTTGGAGGCTACCATTATTAGTCAAGATATATATGAGGATATAAAGAATAATGTAGATTATAAAATACCACAACTACCAGTAAGTAATTTACAGATTATAGGAGTCACTGGTGTGAGATCAAAGAAAATAAATTATCAAGCACAGATAGATTTTGAAATAAATAATCAAATAATTCCGATGACATGCTTAGTAGTAAAGGATATCCAGGCAGGAATTATATTAGGATGCGACTGTTTTATAGAAGAACTAGCCAAAATAGACTTTGAAAAGAGATGCTTAGAGGTTAAAGTAGACAACAAAAAGTTAATAATACCATTTGTCCCTAGAAATAAACTAAATATGGTAAATGGATTAAGAGTAATACAGGTAGGACACATTACATGTCATGAAAATGCACAAAAAACAATTCTAGTAAGAAATAAAATAGAAAAGAAAGCAATTATTAGGAAACAAACACATGACAATAAAATCAAACCAATATCTTACCAACTAAACGATCTTGTTTTAGTTAAAACACACTATCAATCAGACATACTAGATAAAAAGATTAAAAAATTGTTTTTATTATACAAAGGACCATATAAAGTAACAGCAATAAAAATGGAAAATGCATACGTAGTCAGTGAACTAGAGACAGGAGACACAATTGGGACATATAATGTAACACAACTTAAAAAATACATACAGAAAGAATAATTTCTGAAACAGACATTAAATACTAAAATAGTTTCAATCAAACCCACTGACCAAAAGAAAAAATACCTAAAGATGTCATAATAATAAACACATGGTATTTGAAAGAATGTAACATTAATGATAATATGAGATTTGTGATGAAGTAAGATGTATAAAAGATTTGAATGTAACATTGATGATAATATGATATTTATGTTAAACGAAGATGATGCAAGGAGATTTGTTGTAATACTTTTAACTGTTATTATAACTAGTTTATATGTTGATATGACTCAATGGTATACATTGTATGTATTCTTTTGTACTAATTTGTAATTCTTAATCATTTTAAGAATTTTGTAAAAGGTGATGAGCCAGTGATCAATAGTAGTACAATTATTCGGCCCTAATCACACCCAGCCACATTCAAAATCCAAAATTAATCAACGCAAGTACACTATTAATCACAAAATGGCATCGAACTTTCAGTTTAAGGTATTAGTTAGCCTTGGCAATTGGGCCTGAAGACATAGTATAAAGTGATCTGTAGCATGGCTAGCCTTATTACTAGAGTCATGTTGCAGACACCAGTAGATTAATAAATTAAAAAATACATTGAAAAAGTAAGCCAAGATATTGTAAACATTTGATTACAACTTTTGATAGCAAATATTGTAATTGTCATTAATGCAATGATATAGTGTTACAAATCACAAATAAACATGAGTTAAATGTAATTGAAAATATGATTCATTATTGCAATACTGGTAATGAATAACCGGTAGTGATGTATGGAAAACTTTGTAAATATAATAATGATAATTGATGTTAAATGTGTCAACTTTAAAGATGCCAAAGCAGTATCAATAAATGTTTAGATAAATGAAACTTTACTTACAAGCCATATGTATGTATACATAAATGAATACAGGGAAAATAAATGATGATTAATCATGGGCATGTTCAGGTGTTTTGTAAGTAATTTGTCACCACACTTAATTGTGTATTGAATTAAACCATTGTTATAACTAATAACCACTATTTAAACCATGTTATATACACTATTTAATATAGAAAGTAATCAAAGTTATATGTTCAGGTAAGATGATCTTGCCCTGAAACCAATTGACAACTGCTGTATGGACACTCAGTGACACTAATGATACCGTGTGGACACTCAAAGAGGTGACAGTGTTGTGACTCAAACAGTGTAAAGAGTGTAAGTGACCATTAGGTAACTGATGAACAACTTCTTTAATGTGAATCACTACAATAGTAAGTGAAAAAATTTAACAATATTTTATAGAAACATTATTTTACAGAAAACCTAAAACTCAATAGGAAGAGTGAACTTTGAATTAATTATTTTATGCATTGTTATAAAAAATGTTAGTATGACAAGCTAAGTTGTAAATAACAATGATCACTTGACTATTTAACTTCATTGATAAGATATTAGAAACTTAATCAAGAATAAATCAATTTTAGAACTTTGATCATTTTTAAATTTGTTACTAGCAGTCTACTGTATGTTTCAATGTGAAATATTTTTAGTAAAATAATTTTGTATTTCACCATTAATTATTTGAAAAAATGTATATACATTCTGTCGAATCATAATCACAAATGACAGAATAACTCAAATAACTTTACAACTGAAAAGTGTTGATGTAGATAAACCAAAGTGTTTACTATTATGTAAAACTTGTCATAATAATTATAATACTAACTAAAGATGTTAAATAATGCTTTTAATTTTGTAAATATTTTTAAACTGTATTGAAATGAAATTTTATTTGTGTATGTTTTGAAATACTATTGTTATTATTAAATAAATTGTACTCAATAGATAATGAAATAATGGTATGAATAACATATAAATGTTCAACCATTGATGATGCAAGATAACAATTGTACATGTAAACAACTCTCATACATTTTTTATCAGTATTCAAGACTTGATTAAGAATTAAAATAATAATGTAAATTTTATGAATTCATTGGAGCATATTTATATCTAACTACAAGATAGTTAATATTAATGACAACATAATACTTGCATTAATGACAAAAGATCATTAAAGATGTTTTGTTACTAATTAATTACAAATAATTTCAATTGTTCTTCTATAGATGAAAATTAATAATGTAGGTATATTAGTTAAATGAGATCCAGAATTGTATTGTATATTAAGTAAAACTATAACTTATCTTAACAGTAACCGACAATTTAGGCGGAACATGTCAAAATTTAGATTTTTTGACTCGCGCTAACCGTACATCGCAAAAAATCGGGGGGTACTGTAACAGGTCCACCTAATTGACAATAAAATTAATTAAATTTAATAAAATACAAGTTATTTGAATGAGGAAATGGGTGCATTTGATTAAAAAAAATACCGAACATTCAAATATTATTCGGTAATTACAGCAAATTAATAGCCAACAAATATAGGGAGTTGGATAGGCAAAATTATTCAAATGGTAGTCATCCGAGACACCAGAGTAAACAACATTCCAAACATTGCAGTGGAGACACAAGACGAGTCCATTTCAAGGGGAGTCGACATGTCACAAAGCGACAGTCAAGCCCAAGCTAAATAAAAGACATTGTTAGTTTACAAAAATGGGCAACAGGCGGCAGCACATACCAGAATAAACCCAGAGCACATGGACAGATCGAAAGGTTTCGTCTCGAACCCAAAAGCCTTAGCCCTAACAGACAGACACAAAGGACGCCAGCCTCGTCCACTCCTCTTCCATCAAGTGTCGTGTGCACAAGTTCTTTTTCACCGCGGGTGGTCGACTGACCTCGAACCCGAGTAATCGGTGAAAATGTTTTTTATTAAACATGTTTTAGTTATTATTTAAATTACAATATCTAAATAGTTATACGGTGTCTCAATCGGAACCGTCATTGCATCTTTAAATGTGAAATTCAAGACCACGAGGAGCTTCATCATCAGATGAAGAAAAAATTAAGATAAGTTTTACTTAATTAATTACTTTAATAACCTTTTATAGAAATCTGTATCAGTTAAATAATATACTTGTCTTTTTCTATTAAAATGCCAAAATAGATTTAAAATGTAATTAATAAATTACCCACTATACGTGTATGAGTGAGTGGGTGGGTCAATAACACTGTACATGTATGGGTGGGCAGACGGGTCATCACCACCGTACATGTATATTCAATACCACTGTACGTGAATGGGTGGGCAGATGGGTCATCACCACCGTACATGTATGGGTGGGCGGGTGGGGTCAATACCACTGTACGTGAATGGGTGGGCAGATGGGTCATCACCACCGTACATGTATGGGTGGGCGGGTGGGTCAATACCACTGTACGTGAATGGGGTGGGCAGATGGGTCATCACCACCGTACATGTATGGGTGGGCGGGTGGGTCAATACCACTGTACGTGAACGGGTGGGCAGATGGGTCATCACCACCATACATGTATGGGTGGACGGGTGGGTCAATACCACTGTACGTGAATGGGTGGGCAGATGGGTCATCACCACCGTACCTGTATGGGTAGGTGGGTGGGTCAATACCACTATACATGTATGGGTGAGTTGGTGGGTCAATACCACTGTACGTGTATGGGTGGGTGGGTGGGTTTTACCCCCCCCAATCAAAATCAATCAATCAAAAATCAATCTAGAGTTTTATTCATTGTAATTTACAGCCCCACCGATTTACCCATAAAAAAAATATATCGACCCTGAGATTCTAATAAATATTAATTTGAGTAATAATATACCATATTAACAAAAAACTTACTCTGATGTAACTCATCACGTAAAAGGAGAGGTTACAGTTGCCGTATTTAAGAGGCTAAGGTGGTGGCTTGCCATGCAGCAGGTCTAGGTTCGATCCCCCATAATACCAATAACAGTTTTGTCCTGCCGCTCCCGTGGTTCGGAAGTCACTTTAAGCCGTATTGGTCTCCAGGTTAAGTATTAGAGAGAGCTTCATAGCCTTAACTTTACCTGATAAAATAAGACGTTCTTTAACTTTTACCTTTTTTATTTTGCCACTGGATTAGCTAAAGTATAAATGTTTATACAATAATAATAACTAACAAATATATTTAAGCAATTAACCCTTAGTCTTGGGGACGTAATCTTTTTACCAAACAACCAATTTGTTCTTAAGCCGTTGGTGACAAAGAATCTAGTCATGCAAATGTTAACACGCACGTGATATATTAATAAAGGAACAATAATACCAGACCCAAGGAAATAATTAGAACTGCATGTTACATATCAAATAAGAACTAAACATTTAAGCAAAAAAATCAAGACAAACTTACTTAGCTTCCAGAACAAGTGCAATTATTCCCGATGCTTGGGGACAGGCAGCGGAGGTGCCACATAAATCTGTTACGCATCCTGTGCCTATGTTTGGAGCAACCTGTTTTAATATATCATATATTGTGTAAACTAGTTTGAAACATGAAAATATAAATTATTGAGCCTATTAAAATTCTTAGTTTAGGTTAAAGTGAGTAAGGTTTTTGGTAAATGGTAACTAGTTAACTTAAGAAAATTAATTATGATAAGCTTAGTTCAGAAGCCCACTATGGTTGAACTATCCCCGTGTGAATTACATGCATGATTAATCAATCAGTAGTATCATATCGATGATTATTTGCATGAGTAATCAATCAGTAATGGTGTGATGATTTATTACATAAGTGAGTAATCAGTAATAGTTTATCTCATGCCAAACTTTTTAACCGTACCTGTTTTTACAACATAAATAGTATATTGTATTTTATCGCCCACCAAACATAAAATGTATGTATGGAATGATTTACATATAACTTCTAGTTACAAGATTCACAGAAAAAAGGACTTCCCTATTCTTCCTGTCCTACTCCCCCTTCTTTTACACTACTCTTCTCTTCTTATTTTGCTCTCCCGTTGGATAAATTTGGGAAGTATATAGAACATAGCTAATACATAGTCAGTTTATGACAGATATTGAACAAATAAATCGTAAAAGAGTACGAAGAAAATTATAATAGAATATTTACAAATCACTCAAATTATATTGACAGTCTTAACATACATACAACTGTATTTTCATTGAAATATACAAAAGTTGAAATGGATTTGTGTTTATTTATATATTAATAATGTTGTTCTAACATAAGGAACGTTACAGTTAGCTATTCACTAAAGTTTTGTATCCTTTTAGCCAAAGCATATTAGTAGGCAATAAGGACACGTAGTAAGTTTGGTAAGTTCGTGATGAATTATTTCATTAACTAAATCATGATTAATAGTAATACAAATAAAAGTCTATTCACCAAGACCTTTTTGTGGAATGATTAATAGTAATACAAATAAAAGTCTATTCACCAAGACCTTTTTGTGGAATGATTAATAGTAATACAAATAAAAGTCTATTCACCAAGACATTTTTGTGGAATGATTAATAGTAATACAAATAAAAGTCTATTCACCAAGACCTTTTTGTGGAATGATTAATAGTAATAAAAATAAAAGTCTATTAACAAAGACCTTTTTGTGGAATAAAACATTAAAAGCAGCCTCAATACTCAGTGTTCTTACATTAATTGGGTTCTTCGTTTAGAATAGAGGCTAGTAGTTCTGAGTGAATATGAACCAATTAGGCAATTTTAACTGTCAGTTTTTAATTTATCAATTTAAAATTTATATTTAATTTAAAAAAATAGATTTAGTTAATTTTAGTTACTTGTGTTTAGAGTTGTAGGAAATACAAACCTAGTTAACATCACACAACACAAATTAAATACAGTATTATAAAATGTATGTTACGATTGATTCCTATAAACTACATTTACCATCTAAAACCATACAGATTGTTAAAGAAAATAAATCCAAGCTGTGTGACGTTCATTTCTATTGTAATTCTAACAACTTTTAATAAACTGGTAAGATATCTTCGATTACTTACGATTCCTTCAGTTGATAATTTTCCCTGAGTATAGGTTGTTGCCATCACTGCTGTACATCTCTCTGAATAATAGGTTGGTTTGCCATAGAGATTGCCAGATTTGCTATAGAGATCACATTAAGATAACAAATTGTTTAGTATCCATTTCAATAATTGATATAATCAGCAAAGACTACAACATTAATTTAAACAAGTTATGACATTAAACAAGTAACATTAATAAAACATTTAATTAAACTGTTAGATCGTTAAAAATAACGATCTTACAGCACAGTTTATTAATTTGAAATTAAAACAAACATTTTACTAATTGTTGTTAAGTTGATGTTACTAGCACTATTACTATTGTCAGATCTTTGAGACAACTTACAATGCAGATCGACAGCTGCATTTGAAGTTGACTTAAACAGCTGATAACATAAATTTATCTATGACAAAATAGTAAGATACTTGTTTAAATTTCTGTGCGTTATAATTTAATAAACTATGCTGTTAAATCTTGAGAAAAGAGTACCTAGGCATATATTTTCCAAATATATGTTGTAATGTTTGCGGATTAGATACATTTTTAGAATGCATAGTAAAATGTTGTCATCTCAGTGATAAGCTTTATAAGAAATCTGAAAATTCTGAGCTCTCATACATCCTGTAATTTTTGGATTTAAGAATATTTTATGTAAGTAATTAAGTACATAAAATTGTTATACAATTTATTACCAGTTACAATCTTTGACTATAGCAACAAACAGACAGACCAAAGCATTGCATTCGATGTAGGCCAGAACTTGTTCTGATATCTAACGGTGAATGGTCTACAATAGCTTAGATGAATGATTTTATTAGTGACTTGAGCGTGTGCAAGAGAGAGAGAGACAGGAGAGGTCCTACATTTCAAGAGAACAAGAAGTAGTATCACACACAGGCAAACCGGCTTCATAGGACTCATGTGAGTAAACGTTCTTCTTGGTTCTATAGTCAATGTAATGGTTAATTATATCATACATGTCATGTTACTATTTTGGTAGTTCCTATTTTATCTTACTATAATAATATCACTAATGTACTTATCCTACATACCACCAAATACTTAATAAACTATTAACTATGTCAGTTTTACCGGTAGCCCAACCACCCACCCAGACACGTACTGTGGTTTTGACCCACCCGCCCTCCCATACACGTACGGTGGTATTGACTCACCCTCCCACCCAGACATGTTCTGTGGTTTTGACCCATCCACCCTCCCATACACGTACGGTGGTTTTGACCCATCCGCCCTCCCATACACGTACAGTGGTATTTTTTGTCAATTTTTGCATATATTTCCAGACTACTATATTAACCCACCAGCCCACCCATACATGCACTGTGATATAGACCCGCCCGCCCACCCATACACGCACTGTGGTGTTTACCCACCCATACACTCACTGTGGTGTTCACCCACCCGCCCACCCACACACGCACTGTGGTGTTGTGTGGCTATGATGTAATCAATATCATCATAGTTTAGCTAAAATAATGTCATTAAGTTTTTATATCATTCTCGTTTATTTAAAGAATCAATCAAATTTAGTCTTTTCTACGCCAATTCTATATCTCAGACTACATATTTATTGATTATTTCTCATAGTGTGTTAGCATTTTCATTCTATAGAGATCTGCAGTTCCTTTAGATGTTACTCTTATGACACATACTATATTATATATTAGTTTAACGATTAATCTAAATATGTTACTATAAATAGTTGTTAATCGCCGCTTTGGTACAGTATAATATTTTGGTTTTATCAAAATTACAATGTCAAATTCAATAAGCATTACATAGTCTATTTCAAAAGTTGTTGTTAAATTTCTCATTTCATGAAAATAGGATGAATGGTTTAGTAATGCGTAAAGGACAAACAGGCTGTAATACATACTTGTATATTCGTTTTTATAAATATAGATAAAATTAAATAGTATTAATCTCTTTTTTTAATTTACAAAATTACCAATAAGTTAAATTTATAAAAAGCCCTTTTTACATTCAATTTACATTCATGATCGGGTTCAAAAAACCGCACCTAAAATCAAAACCAGGGCAAATGTTTTACGTAATATTGCTAGAACAACCTGTTGAGCTAAAACGCGCACGTGTATCCTGCGTAAAACTGGTGCATTTAGTGCTCCCGTATAGCTACATAGTGTGAGTACTAAAGCCATTAATATTTAATTGAATAGGATCATTAAAGCTATTATTGGCACTATCATGGCAAATTCACCCCCTTGGCTCCCGGTACTGTGCAATATAGCTCCTCCAAAGATAAGACGTGAAGAGGCACTACTCAAATAATTCAATAAGTTCTTGAATGCCCCGCACATCCCTATTACACAGGATCTCTCATGTCAGAACGGTCGCTTTAAATCTCGAAACCCACCTCTACGTACTGCTTTCCAATTGAGCAGTTCAAATTTCTCGCCCAATGCCAGCTGGGCCGTAGCGTGGAACAGTTTTGATGGACGAAATAAGTTCCTTGGAAATGATCCATCAATACATGTAGGTGTTGAGATCGATAATCATAAAATTAATCCATTTGAGACCGCACAATTTGCCGGTTTTATTATTGACGCAAATTTGTCAGGGAGCAATAATATAGAGTATTTTCAAAAAAGGATACCATCCGGTTTGTTTGTATTGAGGTCATTGGCTATTTTTGTCTTGTTGGCAATGAATTTGTAAAAAAATAGTTTTCCCTAGTTGCTCATTCTTACTGTGTATATTATATTACATATCATAATAAATGTTAAAATAAATAGTAATAGTCAACCAACACTCGGGTCAAATCACAGTTATTTTACCAGAAATAGAGAAAAGCATGCAATTCAAAAAGATTTTTTTAAACTTTACAAAAACCTAGCTCTGCAGGTATTAAATGTATGTATAAAGTTCTCAAATATTTGTCCATGATAAATGACATTAAATTGTTTGAAAAGCACCATGTATAATGAATAAATCTATATGCTCATTTCAGTTAGAGTAAATTCATGAATAAGTGAGTAATTGTGAGGATTATTTGTTGTTAAATTATTTTATCCTATGTTTAGACTGAGAGATGCACGATAATTATAATTCATTCGTGGTCCTAACCTATTCATAAATATTTACTTGACCTTTTTCCTTAATATTATCAATCGTTTAATGACACCAAAATTGTGTACAACTAAGTATAGTTGTATGTGCTATTAGTCCAATTGATGAATACAGAATATTTGACTTTGACTTAGGTGGAATGGACCTTCCTCGTAGAGAATGGGCGCTGTTGAATCGGTTCCGAACTACCTTGGGCAGATGTAACTACAGGAAGTGTAAGTGGGGATCAACACTAGATCAGTCATGTGATTGTGGGGCATCTATCCAAATAATGGATCACATAGTGACAGAGTGCCCCGTACGCCTTCTACGGAGGGATTAGCCAAAACAGAATCAGTGAAGCAGGTCGTAAACGGCTCAATGGACTTGATTTAACTTTGTGACATGAGACTTTTATTTTATAATATAACATATAGCACAGCTGTTTTTTATTTTTTTTTTTATTGTTTGAATATTAAATAGTGGATGACAAAAAAACCATTACATATATCAAGCAAGTTGGTTGTAAAAAACTACCTATAGGTAGCCAAACCATAATTTGAAAGTAAAAATATTTACTAAAATGGAAGTAGTTTTCAAAATAGTTTTGAGCAACTTCATAACCTTAATTATATCTTTAAAATAATGATCAGGTTTTTTTAAACTGTATTAATCAATTCATCAATTTATTGCAGCATTAGTATACAAATTTTGTACGAAGCTGGTCTAGTTTTATGATAAAAAATTTACATAGCTAACCTTATAAACAAAGTCAAAAGAGTTCTGGTTAAAAAATCATACCGTTCATTACCATTCTAAGTTTAGAGTATAAGATAAAATATTTGATTAGGAATAACTTATATGAAACAATATCTTTTTTACACTGTCAAATATTTTACTATGTACCATGTACCGAAATTTAACTTGCCAACTAAAAACAATTTATGAGGCAACCAAACTATATCTAATCTTAATTTGAAATTTTTAAAATAGTTATATACAAGAGTTACATAAAAGATTTTATTGAGTGTTATGTCTATAATATATAAGTAAAATAAATATTTAATTATTTTATTATAATATTAAAAACCACACGAGTTGATAATAATGTTAATAATGTAATCGGATACAAATCAGACATACCGACAATTTTTGTATCATAAGCGATGCCAACTCCACACAAATTGTTGTTAGGTTTCATGGCTATGACCCCAGCACATTTTGTGCCATGAGGATTTCCTGCAGGAAGACAACCAGGCTTATCGTTACAGATGTCGTAGCTTAGTCGTCTTACCTATGGGTCATTAACAAATCATGGGTAGTATTATTTATTAAAATGATGAAGAAAACCTGTGATAATGTTATTGTAGTATATTTTGATATTACTTAATTACAATAAACTATTTAATTTTTATTATATTATTATATTTTTTCACGGCGAGACACCTTTATACTTAAAAGAAATCAATATCAAATATGACATATACATCTGGCGTAAAAGTAACAAGAATATATAAGAAATAAACCAAAACGTCACCACTATGTAATAGAATAACGGAAGAAATTTGAAATAACTAAATAGTAGACTCTGAGAATATCCATGCACTTGATATTCTTACGTCCCAGGAGCATTTGATCTATGAAAAATAAATGATACTTTGTTATAAATAATATTACTATAGCAAAACTCATATATTTTAACGATATGTTAATTAATTTATATCTTAACCTACAAAATTTTCGTTTAAGTCGGGATTGTAGTAGTCTACTCCAGTGTCCACAACTCCAACTATTACACCTTTGCCCGTATATCCCATCCTGTGGACTGGAACGACGTTGAGGTCCATAACAGGCATATCCTTTGTGCGATAGTCTTGCTGAAACAATGTAGAAGTTTTATAAGTTGAATGTTGTCAGTTTTTACCTATCCCCTAGTTACCTACAAGTATTTGCACTGTGGGTTATTGAGAAATACTGTGTATTCAGCGCGAATGATATTAAATGAGTAAACTTAGCGTGGATTTTAGTTTCAATTGTGAATTAGTTAAATTAAATATTATCTTAAAATAAACAGAATACGTGATAACTGATTAGCTTATTATTTATGTGCTATTTAGTGTTTAGGGATTACTAGTAGTGGAAAGTGCCGGTGCTGGATAATCACCGGAAGTGAGATAAGATAAGACATTCATTGAAACAAATAAAAAATTAGAATATGTATTGTAAAAAACAAATATTCTGACTAAAATGGCTGAATCATGGTTTCAGATTAATGGATTAAAAATTAAACACTCAAAATCGGAAAGCATTATATTCGATCTTAAAATTCCTATGGAGGTAAACAAATCAGTAAAGCTTTTAGGGGTCGAAATTGATCAAAAACTCTCATGGCATGCGCACACTAACTTTATATGTAAGAAACTGTCTTCTGTGATTTTTCTACTCAGTAAATTAAAATCTTGCGTGACTAATGAATTGTTAATTTACTCATATTATGCTTTTTTTTATTCACGTATTCAGTACGGCATACTTCTATGGGGAAATTCAACAGGTGCAAAATCAGTTTTCAAATTGCAAAAAAAGGCAGTGAGGTGCATTTTAGGTTTAAATATGAGAGAATCGTGTAGAGAGAATTTTACAAAGATGGAAATCCTTACATTACCATCTATATATATTTTTGTTTGTTTAATGTATGTGAAAGAAAACTTAAATAGTCACCGTCTAAGATCCCATATTCACAGCCATTACACAAGAAATAGCCATTCTCTCAGTGTACCTATGACAATACTGTCCCTTATTAAAAATAGCTACTCATATTTTGGGTTTCAATTGTTTAATAAACTACCTGCACAAGCACTTGATGTGCCAGAAACCGTTTTAAATGTGTACTTCGCTCCTGGCTGAAAAGTAATCCACTGTACTCAGTGGAAGAACTTTTTGAAAGTAATTTAGAGAACTTAATTTTTTAAGTATTTCTCTACATAAATATTTTGGCAAAATTTTACTTAAACATGACCTCAATAATAACAAAATAAAATTTGTAGTATTTTAGAGTGTAATTTTAGAAATAATTTTATATGTTTATTTTTAGTTTCTTTATGCACTTATCTGATTGTATTTATTGTATATACACGGCTTTATATCTGAATAACAAAGTATGTATGTAAAATTGACAATGTTAATCGCTCATTTGAGCTGAAAAACAATAAAAATATGATTTGATTTGATTTGATTGCGATAAGGTAAGGGTGTGACGTCATGTGATGATGTCAGCATAACGTCATGTGATGACGTCAGCAGGACGTCATTGATGACGACAGCATGACGTCACAACCTTATCTTCTAAGCTTCTTATCTTATCCCAATTCCGGTGATTGCGTCAGCTCCGACACTTTGGTACTACGTCACAGACTTCAAGGTCATGTGGAGTGTTTTTAAAAAAAAACTTTTTGCACAGAACAAGTTTCTTTTTCCAGAAATTGTTCTGTGCAAGAAGTTTTTTTTGTTTTTTATTTTTTCTTTTTTCCAACTTTATTTACAAATAAATATTTTACAAAATCATAGCTTAAAACTAAACTGTAGTGTTGATGCTTCCATGTATCTAGGAAGATGTCACCATATGAAGAGAGAGTTCTGGAGAGTTGTGACCGCTAACTACGTGCGACTCCAAGCAGAGCATTCCTGGTTGTATGTTGCTCAGATATTCGTTCTGCAAAAGATTAACAAAACGCTTAGGTAGGGAAACCTGAAATTTTGGTACATCACCAGAATTGTATGGTGCATCACTTAAAGTAACCAGAATTGCATCTCCCACTTTTCTTACTTGATGTACGATGTAATGTTTCTGCTCCTTTAATTCTGAACAGCGCTTTGTTGGTAGTACGGATGACTTGGAGTTTGCGTTGAACTGTTCAAGTAGTTTTTGAATATACTGCTGCGATGTCATCTTCAAAACTGCTTCTTCTGCTGTTGTACTAGATGTCGTCTCCTCGGAGCTCTGAGTAATACTGATGCATTGTTTGTGGGGAGCTCTCATATTTATACGTTTCCTTATCCCCACCACCACTGCAGTTCTGACCTTGATTTAAAAAAGCAGCTAAACGGTAAGCTTTTTTCAACGCACAATTCGAAACACTGTGGAAGTGATTTTGTGCACACTGACACATCCCTTCATAATTGTCTTTAAAACTTCTATCTATAATGGTATCGTATACATTTCTTCTTGTATACATTTTAATCCAATTTCTCTTTTTACTACCAGTTGTATAAAATGTAGTAAATTTTGAACAGAAATAATACATAATACTAGTAACTTCTTCATAACTTGTAAAACCTTCCCTCCATGTAATGTAATAGTAGTTATTCATTAACCATTTATTTGATCTTTGAGCTTTCTTTAAAAGATTTCTAAAAGAAAATGGAGGTTTAAATAAGAAGTAGTAAACTACATTTGTATTCAAATCTAAAAAGGTTAGTTCTTTAATAATATACTCATCATCAGAATCATAGAAAGCTTGACATTCAACAACACATGGTCTTTCCTCTATTATGCGAACATCATCCTTAAAAGACACTTCATCGTTACTCATTGCAGCGTTTGAGTAAACTGATTCCACACTACGGTAGGTAATAATTTATATGCACCATTCAATAAACTCTACTCTATTACTTCTTCTTCTTTAGCTTCTACGCACTGTTCTCCGTTGTTTTCATTTAGGTTTGCAAAGTCTCTTAAATGTCTCCACACTTCCACTTCGTAGGGAATTCTATTAAAATTGAAGTATCTATAGGACTGTTTCCATGCTATGTATTAAGTAGTCCTGAAGTATCGGTTTAGAAAATCCTAATTGTTTGACGTATATGGTAATTGAAGGAGCTGTACTGTTTAAAATAAAGAAATCTTGTTTTGTAAGTAATAGTTTTTCTTCGTGTTTTGTTAGATTTCTAATTCACATCTGTTGTTCACCACGTTGCTTAACAATATCAATTCCAATATCGCTATCCAATAATCTTACATTCGTTTTTCTTCCAACTACATTGTTTGCTAAATAGCATTCAATTAAATGCAGATGTTTGACAAAGGATTCTCATGCACTTTCAGAAAACTAAACGGTTTTTGCTCCACGGTGGAAAATAACATGAGGGGAATAATTCAAAAAATTAACAAGTCCTACGGTTACCAACTTAGTCATGCATGTTGATAGAGGGTACATAATACGAAGGAAAACTTCTGCTAATACAATCATGAGCGGGGGTTCTTCAATTTTCCACTTCTTTTTAATATTGGTTTTCACTGGTGAAACCTCATCCTCTCTGCAGTCATCTAATAGAGGTGTCTCCATAGTAGAACTCATCTTGGTAGTGCGATGTTGCCTCGAGCACAAACTGTGATGAAATGAAATGCTCTTCGTTTCCTGGGTATTTATACTTTTCTAAAGTAGAGTGGGCGGGGGGCGTTTGTCAGATTTATAATATCATTTTCACAACTCCTGTTAGCGGTGTATAGGTAACAATCTCATCGTGTAGAATTAAACAATAAGCACTAGTATTTTTAGGAACATTAGCCTCACACTCTAGCTCTAATTTCATATCAACACTAGAGGTTTTAACTGATTCATTTTGTTTGGAACAATCTATGACTACAATTGGTGCTATTAAACGGAACTCTTCCGGTGATAGAAGTGGAGTATTTACTTTTCCATAATATGAGTTCTGAAATCGGGCGTACATATCATACAATACACTATACCTGTGCTCATCAAAGGAAATATGTAAGTTGTCGTAAAGAAAGAACTGGGAGTTTAAGAATAATTTACAATTTGTTAAGAGTTTTTTTTTTTTTTTTTTTTTAATTAGCATAATACGTGTTGGTACATATACAGTACAAGTAAACGTCACACAACACAAATTTATTACAATTGTATTTGTACTGTGTACAAACACAAATTTATTGTAATAAAATTGTGTTGTGTGACGTTTACTTGTACTGAATTTGTTAGTTTGCAATGATCAAGTTTACCAGCGTGAGCAGTAAGCGTGTTTTTTCTATTAGTTTGCATTCCAAATATAACATATCTAGGCTTTTCTAAGTGAATTGAAGTCTTTACAGTCCATGTGTGTCGTTGCGTATTCGGAAGAATCGGGTATTCATGCAATTCCCAGCTTCTGAAAGGTAATACTATATCACGATCTGCTTTCTACTGTTTTAGCAAAGTAATCCTGTGTGTATCAGATAGTCTCAAGTGTGGAACTCTCCATACAACCTTATCCAGAGTCAAGATCCATTCAAAACTATCTTCAGTGGTTCCAGTAGGTGCTACAAACGTATCTTTATCAGTTGATGAACGTAAAAGAACTAATTCTTGTTTTACATTAATAATAATTCTCTTGTAGTCTTCAGCAAATCCTAACAATAACCTTAAAGGAATATGGAAATCAAAATATCCACTTGTATTTAATGGTATCGATTCTTTTTGTGGAATACTCCAACTTGCAACCTGCAAACATTGGGTTTCGTTAGGTGACAGTGACACTAATCCTTTTAACGTTGTTGCGAGACCAACCTCTTTTGTTGAATCAACGGTAACTCCGGACAATTTATATCGAATTTCTTCAAACATATATGGCATTGGGTTATTGATGAAAGGTATAGTACTTCCAAGCATTTTTCCATCCTTCTGAGTTATTTTTCCTTCAATATATAGATAACTTTCTGATGGTAGAGTGTAAATGTCTTGCTGTTGTATAGGAATACGAATCTCATCGTTATTGTTTAATTTCGATGAAGCGTAAGGGTTGTGGGTATGATACTTCTTCTCCCATAGGTTCTCGTCGAACGTTGGACCGTGCGTTATATCTAGAATATCCATAGTCTTTTATTGTAAAACCTAACTCTTCTAGAAATTGGCGGTTATCACTTGCTAACTCTTCAGCTGCTGATGAGCTACTGAGCTTCTTAGCGGTTGATTCTTTCTTTTTAGAAGATAACCCCATGATTTAGATTGAAGTTCTTAAATGAAGTCTTACTGTAATTGTTTCTTTTCTAAAGTTTATGAGGTTTTCGTCTTGATCCACTATGTTCAGCTGGATGTCTGAAACGTAACTGGTGTTTAGTGGTAAATACACAAGTGTATTAGGTTTCTCAATTATTTTATATCCTGGAGGAACCGATGGATAAAATGTATATAATATATGGCTATTTTCACCATTTCTGTAAGATCCGTGCACAATGTTGCAAACAACATTTATTGTGTTCACCTTTAAAATATTTACAGTGTTTGGACTGGAATGACTTTCGTTTAGTTTTAGTAATGGTGTTGTCTTTGGAAATCCTAAGATACCACTAATTGAATGGGGTTTAGTAAAATCAATATAATACTTTGATTTCAATTCCGTTTTTAATGTGTTGTTGTTTCCTTTGATTGTAATATTGTATTCACCCATCTGTTGTTGTATCATTTTGTTTATATCATCGATTTCGTATGAGCCTGTAGGTAGGTGTATTTCTTCCAATTTTTTAAAGTCTCCATCTTTATAGTAATGAAGCTTATTATTAACTTCTTCTGTTACATTGGGTACAGAATTGTATGTTGTTAAGTCCAGCAGAGCTGCTTTCCAAACTTTGTCTTTTTGCAACCTTAACGCAGGAAACAAAACACTTCGTAAAGTAGATGAATTACCTGTTAAAGTCACTGTATACGAGGACATCTCAAAGTTGACTAACACTTGTAGCCAAAAAGTCTAAACATAAATGTCCGCATATTGAAGTATCTGAAGGTTGTTGTCTTTCATTGTTGTAAAAGAGATGGCGAGTCTGACGAAAGTAGTGCAGCAATTCCTTAGGTGGTGCAAGATTTCCAAAACTGTCGTAATAATATACTGTTTTACCAATTTTCTTATAGCATACCCAATGGGTGCCAGGGCCGTCTGTATTATCTAAATTAACCACACCTGTTTCGTTTACTCTAATATTTTTTGGAAGACTATCTTTCATAAAAACCCCTCTAAAAATGGTATTTTAAGACAAAAAGCATATCGTAGTAGATCCATGTTTGTTAATGCTTTGTTTGGTAAAATAAGTTTGTTTTTCTTATTTAATAGACACGGTATGGTCTTAGATATAAACCTTGGCCTTTTTTAACATTGACCATAATTAATTTTTTGGGGTTTTCCTTGCTCTTTTTTTTCGTCCTTTTCGCATACGGTACCACGACCTTTCTATACTCCACCACCTTTTTTTAAGTAACAACTTCTTTTTTTATGTAGTCTTTTATTTCTCCTCCTTTTTCCACCTCCACTTACTGTTTTACCTTTCATCGCTGCTGTAACTGCTAAAGCTGCTGCTCTCTCACCAACACTTGCGTCGGTTGACGTTGATCTTTTCTAGGCTTGTCCTGCTAGGACTTTGTTGGCTTCTGTTCTTTTATCGGAAACACTAAATTTTGAGTATGCTATATCGTGTTATTTACATGCTTGATCTAGTTTATTAATTCCAGGATCACCTCTTGCGAGTCTTTTCTTTAACTTAGTACCAGGTGCACAGTACTGATAACCTCCAGGTAAATGCGACTCCACAGATAGTGCGTCTATTGCAGAGTTGATTACTGCTCCAACTGGTATATGTTTTAACGGATTTGTTATAAAAGATAGCGCTAAAGAAAGTACACCACCACCTCCTCTTACGAGATGTCTTTTATGACTGATTCTCTTGGATGTTCTCATGACAACTTATAACAGTAGACTGTTAGTGTTTTATCAACGTTAGTACTTTTTATACTTATTGTTCAATAACTCCTTTATTTTTAAGTTCTGTTACTAAAGCTATCCATTCATTTTCTACTCCCGTATGACCCACTTCTATAGCCTCATGCAGAACTCTCATACGAGTAACAAGTTTATTTACATTATTGTAATAAATAATGTTAGTTTCATAGCTATCTTTAAACATCCCTTCACCAGACACTGTTTTTCGTTTCTTCAACAAACGGTTCAATTCAGTAGAAGACATTGTTCTTCTTATCACATGAACACGAGTAGGCGGAAATAATTGTGAAATGATGTTAGTATACTTAAAAGATGAATTTTTGTGTATTACAGACGTTGGTGATTATAATTTTTTATGTGCTTTACTAAGTTTGCATATTCTTTTAAATGTCTGCAAGTCAAATCTTGTATAGTTCTTGCAGACATTTTACATATTATTTACGAGTTTGTTTCTAAATATTAATTCGAATAACCCTCTTGTTCCTTTAAATTTATTATTATCAACCCAAATGTTATCATCTTCATCAACTCTTACTTTACTATTTCCCATTTTCAATCCATCATCCTCGAGTCGAGCTCCATAAACATTATACTTTTTCGTGGTAGGGGTCGAATGCAACATTTTTAGTACATACTTTCTACCAAGATCGCAAAACGTTGTTATATACTTTCCCAATAAGGTAATACTTGTAGGATCTGCTTTTTCTTCTTCTATTTCTTCCTCATCTTCAATTTTTACTTCTTCTTCGTCTTGCTCATTTCGTTTGATTAAATCACTGGTGCTTGGTAGGGTTTCTTTTTTCTTCATCATCAGTTGATTCTGACTCTTCCTTTTTAGCTTTATTCTCAATCTCTGATACTGGTAGTATTAATTCACCTTCAGTAGAAGGAATTAATTTCTTCACGGTTTGCGACATTTCCTTTAGTGGTTCGATTACAGGTCTAAATGTTGTTTCCAAATATTTATCTCTTTCACTTATAACTAACCGTAAAGCTACGTTTTTCTTCCGAATAGAATCACTTAAAAAAGTAATCTCTCTTAACAACCTTTCCTGTTCATTTATGTTAACAGTACGGTTAACCAGTTAGAAATGGTTAACTTTTAGAGAACGGCAATGTATTATTGCGAAACGATCAAATCCAACACGGTATCGACCATGTTTGAGGTCACAGTCTTTGTCTATCACTACAAATCCATAGTTGTCTTCCCATGTTTTACCACATAGCTCTTTAAAAGTGTTATATGATGTATCAACACCCACGTGATCACTATATACGTGTTTTAGGTTTGTTTCATTCTGTTTAAACAAAATCAGAAGATTAACCCTTCTAAGACCAAGGGGGGCCTATCAGGCCCATTGTTTGATATTTTGTAATTTTTTAGTATAAAAGCTTTCTATAAAATTTAGATAAAATTGGATATTGTCAGTAGCTAGTTAAAGAATACATTTAAATATACATTCTGTTTTGTTATACACATTCCTGCCCGTAACAACAACAAAAGTGCGTATGGGCTTCTGAAGCCCCCCCCCTTGGTACTCCGTGTAACCCTTGGTTAATAATGTAATTCTTCAACAAATTATTTATTTATACGAATACAAACTGTATTTACATGAATGTACATATCAATATTACAAGTTGAATATCTGAGGTAAATTGTCCCTTACATGTGCACAGTTGGCAGTACTGCACAACCAACAGAAATGATTTGCCATGTGTTTCTATCAGACTACCAGTTGTGTTGGTTTGTGTTTGTGAGGTTATATGTGCATTGTTCTTGTTTACACCAAAAGATGAGTTACTTATATGAACATCCAAGTGAAATAGACAGATTATTTGATGAAGAGTTGCAGTTTAGTGATGATGATAATGGAAAATAATGTAGTGAGACAGAAGATAACTTTATAGAGCTTGAAGAACAGTTTGAAAATGATGTTGTGGAGCCTGAACTTCCCACTGAAAATCAGCCTGTCTCTCTACAGGGAAATATCCAAGGTAGGCCTAGACCCCATGTAATTGGTAATGTTTACGTGTGTAAGGGAAACAATAATCCAAGGCAGTATGTAAGTTATCCTGAACGGGTTACTAGAAGACGAACCTAAAATATTATTCGTGAAAGACCAGGCATAAAACGGCAGGGAATAGTAACCAGTGCAAAAGAATCTTTTGAAAAATGTTTTACACCTGAAATAATAAATATTATTGTTATCCATACAAATGAAGAGGCAAGGAGGAAAAATATTCCACTTACTGATGGGACTGAGTTGATGGCCTACCTTGGTCTTATTATCCTTATGGGGTCAAACAAAGATAGCAAAGTTGATTATCACGAACTTTGGTCAACTTTGTATGGCCGTCCCGTTTACAATGCAGTCATGAGTCGTACAAGATTTATTCAAATCACAAATAAACTACGATTTGATGATAAAAATACAAGAGAGGCTAGAAGAACCACAGATAAATTCGCTCCTATGAGGAATATTTTTGAGCTTGTCAATAACCTATTTCCACAATATCTTTCAGCAGGTGAGAATACCACTATTGATGAAATGCTGTCTCTTTTTCGTGGACGATGCCCCTTCAAAGTATTCATGAAGGATAAGCCCGGTAAATATGGTATTCTAATTAGGATGCTATGTGATGCTAACTCCAGATATATGTTGAACATGGAGGTATATTGTGGAAGAACAGACATTGAAAGGGGTACAATTCCGCTTGTGTGCCGGTTAGTGATGCCTATTGCTCAGTCCGGTAGGAATGTAACCACCGACAGGTACTACACATCTGTTGACCTCGTCGAAAAATTGTACAATGAATATAAACTGACCTTGGTAGGTACCATGCAACTAAACAGAAAACACATACCAACAGAGCTAAAAGACGTTCGTGAAAGGCCAGTGTACTCTTCTATGTTTGCTTTTACAGACAGTCGAACAAATCAGGCTCCTGTTACACTTGTGTCTTACAAAGTAAAAGATAAGCCAGTGCGCAACCTAATCATGCTGTCTACTCAACATGAAGACGACAGTGTGAGTGATGATGATAAACACAAACCTGATATTGTCACATTTTATAACAGTTCAAAAGGAGGCGTCGATTCAGTAGATCAAATGGCACGCAATTACACAGTCAAAAGAGGAACAAAAAGATGGCCCATAACTGTGTTTTATACTTTATTAGATATTGTATGTATAAATGCCTACACTTTGTACATTGAAAACTTTTCAAACTGGAAACTAGGAAACAACAATAGGCGGCTTCAGTTTCTACGCATGTTGGCACTTGAGCTAATCAAACCTCAAATAAATGTACGAGCACAAGACAACACGGGCCTAAATAAAACCACTTTGTGTGCCATAGAAGAAGTTCTGGGAAAGAAACTTAATTACAATGTTCAAATTCAAGCTACTCCACAAGTTGAAGTTGGTCGTAGAAGATGCCACATTTGTGTAAGTGAAGCGAGGTCGAAGAAAACGAAGTACGATAAGTTAGGTTAATCGAAGGTTATTTGCAATAATTGTGAAAAACATGTATGTGGAAAACATAGCAAAAATACAGTCACCTGTGAAAAATGCCATTCTGAGCATACTGACAATGAATAAATGATCCTTTAAATTTGTTGAGAAATTTGTTTATATGCCACACTTATTTTAGTTTTCAATTTAGTTTTTTCATTAAATGTAATAAAATAGTCATATAACATGTTCTTAATCATATAAATATAAAGTAAACAATGTAACCTCATATGTAGTACAAGTTAAGTATATATAATTTCAATGAAACGTATGTTTCTTCATTGGGCCTACCAGGCCCCCCCCCTTGGTCCTTGAAGTAATAGCCTGATCCTTGGTCCTAGAAGGGTTAACATTATCACGTATAAGCTGTTTTGGTATTTTGCTGTACGTTTGATCAATATATATGCTATCTATTTGGTTGTGTCTTTCCATAGCGAAATAGTTTTTGATAGTTGTATGATTTTCACAAGAGACGTCATCAAATATAAACATAGAGTTAGGTTTGGCTTCGCTTGGTTGCATTACCTTTTCATTATCATCGTACTCATACAAATTTACATCAGGTATTAGAGATATGATTTTTCGCAATAAATGACATTTTGGTTGCTGCAAAGACTTTGAGAAAATGTATAAGTTGTTAAACCTTACCCCGTTGGGGCTGGTAATCAAGTTAAATACAACATTGGTTTTACCATAGTTGGATGGACCACTGACTATACACCTTATCGTATTCGGCAGCAGTGCTCCATGTTTTCCAACATCACTTCTTATTTTATCCACAGTTAGATTATCGATGTTGTTTATAGTAAACGATTCTTTGAAGGGAACAATCTCCATTTTATTCAGCTATTCATGTGCCACTGGAGTTTACGTGCTAAATCAAGTCCTTTTTATGTATCCAAGAATCAGCTGTCTTATCAAAACCTAACCATCGCACCAATAACTTGTCTTTTTTTCTTTTCAACACCTTTTGGACTAAGTAAACATCACTAACATCTGTTTTTAACAACTCATGGCCGTAGAAACCTCCTTGCACAACTTCACCCTTGTTATCTTTTAAAATATACGTTTCAGGAATTGTTGGTTGTACACGGTGAATGGTGAACACTTCATTTGTCCAGTTTGGTAAATACTTTTTATTAAATACACCTTTGTATTTACTTATACGCACATTATCTCCTGTATTAAATACAGTAGGTTTCATTTTCTCGTCTTTAGGCTTTGTATTCTTTAGAATTCGTTGTAATACTAACTTTTCGTTCTTTTTATTTACCTCTATAGGTTTCATACCAATAACCCTGTGAACTTTGTTATTGTAGTTATTAATTAGCTTTGGTAAGATATAAAACTATACGTATGTCCCTCTGTTTTAAAATGTTTTATACATTGCTCCTTTCAACGTTCTATTAAATCTTTCAACAATTGCTGCTTTTTTCTCCGATTTAGTAGAATAGTGGTTTATGTTATACTTTTCCATTAAGTTTGAAAAGAATTTGTTAAAATACTCTTTGCCCTCATCAGTTTGTAGATGTTTTATTTTGTTTTTGCCACGTTTAATTATATTTTCCATAGCGACAGCAACAGTTTTACCAGTTTTGTCTTTCAATAGAGCAGTATCTGCAACCTTTGTGAAGCAGTTTATAAAGGTTAAAATATATCTAAAACCTCTATTTATTTTGCTATAAGGTTGAACCTCAATTAAATCACATTGATAAAGATCGTTTATACCTTTAACAACCGTATTTTTTCTTGGAAAATTTACTCTGGCGGGTTTGTGAAGTTCATTAACAATCTGGTTTCTAATATTTATTGTAAACTTTCATGTGATCTCTTACAGGTTGGTATCATAACTGTGTACAATACGATTATATAGTAATATTTAAGTGTAAATAAACTCTCACATATCTATTCTGGCTATGGAGTAATGTCCAAATGGTAAAGTGTTTATTCCATCATTTAGAATATTTCGTTTGTTTTCTGCTGCTGATAAAGCTTTTTTGGTTTCTGTTATGCTGTATAACTGATGGTTAAAACTGCGAATGTTGTTAAATTTTGCAATTACTGTTTCATTTTCAAATAAACTTTTTTTTAGTTCTCCAATTGAAGTGTTTTCTTTAAATAAACATTCTTCACACCTTTGGATTTTTTTATTACGTTCTCATCATCTTCCTCATCTCTTTTCACCTTCTTCAAGGCATATAATTTAGCCATGAGTCCAACAAATTCCTCGATCGGTCGACTGTTCGTTTCGTCTTTAAACTTTTCAAGCACCTTCTTATGTTTCCCTCCATCATATGTAGGATGAGTGGGAGGATAGTCGGAAAAGTCAAAATCATTTGTGTAAGGAAATGTCTTCAGATCTTTGTACATATCTTCTGTTTTAATCCAATAAATAAACGCATCTGTATCCATGTATGATATTCCAATTCGATCTCTTCCATAAAATTGCACCATTTTGTTGTAATGGAAATCATACATGTGAGTTTTAGATATGTCTAGTATACACATACTAACATACAATGGTCTATCCATTACAATTTTTGTAGGATTCATTAAAACAGCAACAAGATTTTCATTTATAATGAGAGAAGTTTTAAATTTTGGTTTCCTTCCTAGTTCTTCCAACTTAGATGCTGAAGTTACAAGCTTTACCTTCTTATGCTTTCGTTTATTTTCTAATGTTTTTCCAAAAATAGCGTTGTTCATCAACTTGTAAAAGTCTTTTTGGAAAGTTGATGTAGCAGCTGCTCTCCTTTTTGTGTTTGAATTAATATATGGTTTGAGCTAGCACGACTGAGAGAACTGAATCACACGATGTATTTTGGATATTCGCAAACCCAACTGCAAAGCTTGTTGAACGACCTAAAAGTGTGCTACATACCTCTCTTTATGATTTACAGTCATCATCAGTTTTGGATGTTTACCTTCGGGAGGAAGTTCAGTTCTTGCTAGAAGTGGCAGGTCATAGTGATGGTCATGTAGCTCTTCAGGATACTCGAAGTCACAGTCCAGTATATATCCTATGTCACCGTATTTTGGTATTTTATTCACATATTCGATGGTCAGGATCCACCCACATAAAATCACCATGGGGTAGGGGGTTGTTCATAGCCCATCCGTATAAGTTGTTGGCATCAAAATACCCTAGATAGATAGACTCTTGGTTAGCATCATACTCGGGAACATGTTTGTTATTCGCCTTTACATATCTTGTGACACACTGAGTTAATCCTACTCTTATACCTGATTCTACCATCAAAAGCATGTCTACGTCTGTAAACAAATCCAACACGCATCTTGTTTCCTTTAAAATGGCTTGCCATGCTAACCCAGGTGAAGTATATGAATGAAGAGGGTCTAGTCCATAGGCTTCATAACAGGTATTCCTGAATTCTTCCATCACATCACATAGCAAAGTCACATTGAGTTTTACATAGAAATCACTGTACTCGCCTAACGTTTTCATCTTGAGCTCTTCCTATATCTGACATGCGTGCTGATAATATTCATTGTTAATATGTTCTTCGTTTAAGTTACTATAAAAACATTCTTTTGGTGGTAAACATGTCTCGTTAAATTTTGTTACATCATCTAGATAGTCGTATGGAAACACTCCTTTTGTTAACACAAGTTCTAGTTTATCATCTGGCACAGTTCTGGACGTTTCTACTAGATCTTGTCTTTGCAGATTCTCAGCTAATTTCATCAAACTCAATGACATAAAACGCAATGAATCTACAGACCTTAATTTTATTTTTCCTACAGTCTTTGAAAAACTTATAAACTTCTCAAAGCTTGTTGCCAATACATCAATACTTCCATTATCTCTACCCAATTCTGGAACTGTAAAGTGAGAATCATAACCACTCAGGTTATGTAATACAACAGGAATAAACTTTGGAAGTTTATACGAGTTATTATAATGTTTATTATTTGTAACATATTATTATCTCGTAATTATTAATGTTACAGTTGTTACATGCAGGTCCTCTATAAAAACCTGTTAGGTGATCATGGTCTTTCACCTTACCATTAATATCTGTAAACATATTATTACATAGGTAACAATGTGATGCTACTGCATGTGTGGTCTCTTGCTGATGTGTTAGAGGACTCATCGGTATTACTCGACTGTACAGTTGTTGAACTTAACGAGCTATCTCATAAAGATCATCCAGGAATTTCTTGGTCGCTTCTTCACCTCGATACACTTGCGGAGTACATGTCAGATCATATTGTTGTAAATGACTTTCAGGTAGCGTAGATTTCAGTAATATACAGTAGCTGTTAGGTTTATGTTGTTGATATTTTGTTCTTCTGGTAGGATCAGCATCAGTAACATCTAGTGGTAGAAGAGATGATTCAAAGTCTGCATATACTACCACAGGTATTCTATATTGTTGACAGACTTTGTTAAATTCTATTCTGGCTTTCATTGGATGTGGCAAACACACTCTGACCTCTTCTTTCATACTACAAAGACGTTGATGTTCTATTAACCAGCTATTCCCTCCTGTTCGACCTCTTTTGCAACAGAAACAACGTTTACATACTGTTACACAATGATCTGACTTAGACACTTGTTTTGCAACCAGTTTATTGAAATTCTGTATATACACGTAGTGTGACACATTGCCGCTTTTGATAAGTAGTAAATCCGTGTGGTCTTTTCTTTCAATAGGTGATAATTGTAATGGAAATACATTATTTGAAGAGTCTAAACCAAAAACATTTACAGACGTTACAGGATTTTGTTTTTCAAATCGTTTTATATCACTTAGGGAGGTGGGATATTCAACACCTTTAAAATTATACTTGTGTTTTAACTCTTCATATCTACAGTCAGGTATAACACGGTTATCACTTCCTACGAATTTTGTTAACATTAAATAGTAAAAACATTTGTTGTCAATATTTTTCACATTGATACATGCCTTCGTGTTTGAGATCTTCTTAGGTAATGGTATATAGCTGCTTCCTCGATCACCATAACCATGTTTATGCACTCTAATATCTAAACCTTCTACTGAGAGTAAACTCTATCCGGATCCTCTTCCTCCATGTTCACTTAATTTTAAAATCAATTCTTCATACATACCATCAATAATTTCCTCAAAATCAGTTGTCACTAAAATAGATTTATTCTTTGTGATAAATGCTCGTGGTGAAAGTTCATTTTCAACGTTTGTAAATACTGCGTCTAGTATTATTCCAAATTTCATAAAGTTTAGTCTTTTTTGTTCGTTCTTCAATGTTGCTATTACCAACTGTTTCCCTTTACGCAAAAACACTTGAAGATTGTAATGTAAAGTGTTTTTAATTTTGTAATGTCTTACTGACGATCTATCCAACGCCTGTGCTAAAACTTCCACTTTGAGACTAGTTGTAGGCGCATATTGTATAAAACTTGGTCTTCTTTGTTGTCGTTCTTCTACAGTGTGAAATAATTCATAATGAATAAGCAAAAGTATTTCATCGTTGAACTCTTCAGAACAAATGCTGCAGACACACATCTTTAGCTGTTGAGTCTTGGAAAGTCCAACTAACAATGATATTTAGTCAACGATTGTTATATTTATATACATCATGACGTCACTATCAAGTATTTCTTCCTCCCATTTTACTGTTACGTTACTTAAGCCATTGAAATTTTTAAAACAGTTAATTTTATCAAAATGGCTCCCACCGACAACGTATTCTACAACAAAGGGAGAAATATCCCCGATATTGCGAAGAGCAAGGTAGATGAGGACGACTTCCCTATGGATATCATCAGTGAAAGCGACGACGTTTCGGATGAAGAAAGTTTGCATTCCACTACCTCAGATAGCCAGGCGACAACACTAGTATCCGAAACATCATGGAACATTGGATCTCTAAGTTCAGCATTATCATGTAACCTTGGAGCACCAAGTCCAACACCGTCTACATCACCCAGAACACCAAGGACTACACCGACTACCTCCCTCGATGTCAATGACATTGAAAGGGGACGAGCAAACTGTTGCAGGAGGCTGTTATATGTTAGGAAGAGGCTTTTTGCAGGAGATAGTAGCAGCGAAGATTAAAGTTGTTAACCTTTTTATTTTTGTATATTATATATTTGTAAATAAAAAATGAATAAAAAATAAATAAAACATAAATAAAAATAAATAAAATATAAAAAAAACTTCTTGTACAGAACAATTTGAGAAAGAAATTGTTCTGTACAAGAAGTTTTTTTTTTAAACACTCATCTTGACCTTGAAAATAATCTTAATTTGAAATGGTAAACTTTCTATAATAAATTATCAGAAGGATTCATATACAATGTTAAGTAAGTGTAGGAATGAAAACATTTTATACAACTATTGTGATTTAAAAGACATTGTGTAAATAAAAACCAACATACGAGATGTAAAGCAATGATTGTAGGAATGAAAGCGGATGTGATGGCAGAGATAAAACCCGTCCAAAGTGCACCTAGCAGAGGCAGTAAGTGAGATACGGGTTGTGAAATGGTAGTGAATTAGTGCTTGAGTGTAGGTCTTTCACTAGATGGTTTTTATTATAGAGTCACATTGTCAGTAAGTCTGCAAACTCATGCGGGTCAAAGGTCAAGGTCAATCCAAACTAAAATAACAAAAAACACTAGTGTTTAGCATTCAAAACATGCTAAACATAACCAAACATGCAAAACATAACTAAACATGCAAAACATAACTAAACATGCAAAACATAATCAAACATGTAAAATATAAGCAAACATGCACATACAGAAAATATAAAACAGAAAGATAAATATTTGACTGAAAGAGAAAAACATATATGATTAGTAAAAGTAAGGTAGAAAGGATAGAGTAAAACATTGAGTCGGTTTGCAGTGCCATACCCAAATGTTTAAGGAAGGAAAACATTGAATCGGTTTGCAGTGCCTTATTCAAATGTTTGAAGGTAAAAGATATAGAGTTGGTTTGCAGTGCCATACTCAAATATCCAAGGAAGTATAACATTGAATCGGTTTGCAGTGCCATATTCAAATGTTTGAAGGTAAAGGATTTGCAGAAAGAGAAAACATATATGATTTATAAAAGTAAGGTAGAAAGGATAGAGTAAAACATTGAGTCCGTTTGCAGTGCCATACCCGAATGTTTAGGGAAGGAAAACATTGAATCGGTTTGCAATGCCATATTCAAATGTTTGAAGGTAAAAGATATAGAGCCGGTTTGCAGTGCCATACTCAAATATCTAAGGAAGAGAGGACTTGTTTGAAGTCTGAGATCCAAGTGGGTATCAAGACAGAACCGTTGCTCGCTTTTATAGGTAAAAAAGTGGAGGGGATACAATACAATCAGTTTTGAAAATAATAATGCAGTAATATACTCGTAGTAATAAAAATATAAATTACGAGATAAGTAATGATAACAAGTTATTCCTCTTTTTTTAAAAAAATACAAATTAATATGTTTCGAATTTAAATAAGACAATTACTTAAAAAATCTACTTCTCCGTACAGTAATAACTGCGATTTTAATTTAAAAGAGAAACATGTAAGTTTTAGACATTCTTTTAACAACCAAGACAATTGATTAAAATATTTCAGACCGGCATGCTGATAGGAAAATCTGTGTGTTTTTATCAGGGTTATACATCATATGTATTGGGTTATCCCATAATATTCCAATTTGAAATTTATTCAGTAAAGTAGAGAAATGCAACCATCAAATTTTAAAAGTTTTTAATGTCTTTATATTTTTCCATGCCAAGGAAAATAACACATATGTTTTCAATAATGTTTATGTTACAATATAAATGTTATGTGTAATATTTCAAACTTTCACATGATTATTCTCTAAATGTTATGTGTTCTGAATAAATAATTCAGAGATAAAGAAAATTTATTGAGAAAAGTTTCGTTAAATCATAGAAGTATAATTACGTACTATGTTTAAGGCTTGGAGATAAATGAAACATATTAATATAATAAAACACAGTTAGTTTGAATACATACTATCTAATCATTAACCCATTCGATGCTGAGAAAATAAGCTAAAAACATGTAAAAACGTCAGATGCTAAATTAATATTTTGTACCAAAACAATACCTTATATAGCCAGGAAACAGGGTTGATACACCAAATCCAGTTTATGACCTCAATTCTGGTAGATCAGGGCTTCCGAAGTGATCATCCGTCGGTGAGTGAGCCGCACATCGCAACGAAACCCATGCGCGCCTCAATTAGATCCGCAAATCCAACCGTTATAAGGCAAGTGGCTAGCCCACACTGAATTCCGCAAATCAGCATTGCTCCGTCAACCGTCGACAACAGATCCGCTGCGCGCGCAGTCACGATAACCCCGCCAGCGGTTGACTCGCACACAATGAATAAAGCTATGTTTTAAAATTATACGCATATAATACAATTTTAAAACAATCGTTATAAACTCAATTTGTCCTACTTTAAATCTATGTATAGTTTGAAATATAATGCATAGTTACATTACGCATTAGACTTTGATTTTTACTATTTTAATTAAAGAATATCGCAAAGACAAATGGAGTAACTTTTTAGTGCAACTTCATTGAATACGAACTATGCACATACACATATAAAGGGTTATATTACTAAATATACCGTATAATTCATAATTTTTATTAGTCAAACACAATCCACTAAACTTACTACGTTCACACTACTATAATTACTACTGTAAATCTATGTATAGTTTTTTTAATTTTTTGATAAATATATACAGTAGAACTTAGATAAATCGAACCTGAAGGGACCAATGCGAAAATTCGAATTATCCAATACTTGAATCTAACCAAGTTGTATTTTTTATGTAACTTTCATGATCTTAAAAGGTTTAAAATAATATAAAATTTAATGTATTCATTCAAAGTTCACTACAGCGGTTGACTCGCACACAATGAATAAAGCTATGTTTTAAAATTATACGCATAATATAATAAAATTTTAAAACAATCGTTAAAAACTCAATTTGTCCTATTTTAAATCTATGTATAGTTTT
>JAQJVL010003932.1:0-52551 GCA_035578905.1 Stictocephala bisonia
TGGGGTTTTATTTTTTTTAACGGGTTTTAAAAAATGATTTCCCCTACTTATTTACCTAAAAAGTAGTCTACATATTTTGTTGCAAATAATGAAACATCTGTCTAGGTAATTAACTTAACTCAGATTTAAGCACGATGAACAAATAGCATTCAGTAGCTAAGCCCTATAGGGAAGGCCTAAAGGTCCAAGGATACCAAGATGGCCGTTATTTGAATGAATATCCCTTGTTTCATTGGAGGGATAGTTCTCATTCTATGGCTCTTTCCCTACTAGTATTTTAGGAAACCTCAACACCTCACGATTCATACATACCTTTTCCCACGGACCTTGGTAAAACATTCAGCTTGTTTAGTGGAGTTCCTTCTTGGAATAGCAAATGTTTTTAAGACAACGTTTATTTTACACCCCCACACATGTAGCCTTCAAAAGCCACTATATATAAAAAAAAATATATGGCAGGACTACGGTGTGGTTGAGTGACTGCCTGGCAAATCATATTTCATTTTTAACGTTCTTTCAATCATCGTTATTGTCAGGTATTGGAAATTTTCGTTTTTTACTTTTACGTCATCATGCAAATTTAAGTAATACTCAGTGCAACTAATTATTTATATAAAAGCCTAATATTACACACATTATTTCAAACATTAAAATTGAAGTTAAAATTTAGAATGCCATATCTAATTAAGTAAGTATTCAGTATGAACTATTGACAATAAAATAAATATCATGAAATGATTATAAAAACGTATTAGCAAATGACATGAGTCTACTGATATAGCATGAGTTAACTAAATACATTTCCTGTGATGTATTTAATACCATTAGGAATAGGCTAGTAACTCCGATGTGTTCCAAGAAACTTACCTAGGCGCTTTTGTGAATTGTTTCCCGTTGCATTGCCTTCCCTTACTAAGTGGAGGGTGAATAGCTGTAGGGGTGGGGTAGGTGTAGCCGGGAATTAATACATGCGAGATATGGAGGTGTGTAGTATTGCCAAGCATTTTAAATACATTATTTACATCTTAATTTTTAAAAATATAGCTAATTTATTTTATTATTCTATTCTATTATAATTTATTTTTTTGTGACATTGATTAAAGTGTTAGGCAGACTGTTTCCATTTACTTTATACAGGGTTATACAGGGTGGTACAGTCCTGACAAAATGATATCCATTCAAGCTATGGCAAAGAAAAATAACGATAAAATACATGGAAATAGTAAGGAATTCTGATATCACCCGCCCACCCTTACACGTTCAGTAGTATTTAATATGAATAAGAAATACATACAATGGTACACATACAGTGGCGGGTAGGTCAGTACCACTGTTCATGTATAGGCGGGCGGGTGGGTCAATACCAATGTTTGTGTGTGGGCGGGCAGGTGGGTTAATACCAATGTTTGTGTGTGGGTGGGTCAATACGCATTCAAGTACTTCAACGTGACGTATTGACGTCACGTATTTGTGACGTATTGTATTTATTTGTAGAATATATTCATTGAACACATTCTTATTGTTTATCTATTTATGATATAATTTATTAATTTTTTATATTGCCTGTTGATCACCAAATTATTATATAGAACTAAATAATATCCTGATGAGCTGTAGATGATCGTGCTTCAAATGAATATTTATTTATTTATTTTTATTTATATAGTTGTTTTATTTAATCTACTTAGCCTACTATGAATGTTTTACTTGAATTTCATATTAAATCATTAGGCATTCCCTCAATCAATAAGAAGGTCTAACCACCTGAACGTAGGTCAATTTGCGGATTAATTTTAAATTCAGTGAATTAGTGAGAAATATTTAACTAAAAAATTAAAATACTATTTGTATATATCCTTGAATGATTGTTAAATAATATTAACCCTCTTATGTATTAACACAGGTTAATAAATTATATATTGACATACACAGGTATTCGAGATGTTTCCTTTTTTTTATTTGCATCCTCAAGAAATTTTAATAATACCCAGAACAACTAATGAGTCTTAAAGAAGCCTAATATAAAACAAACGTTTGAAAAATATTACTTCACCCCATATTAAATACGACGTGGTCAGTTGATATTTACATATATTTTCAATATATATATGTATATATCAGGGTAGACTAATTTTACTTATAAAAATAAAATAAAATGTCAATAATAAGGGTATTGAACTTAAGCACACAAAGTAATTAAAGTTTATGATTTTAGTATATATAAAAAATTTATTGCTATACCAGTCTAATTAAGTAGACCAATTAGCTAATTTGTTCTACAATGAACCTGAGCAAATAACTCTATTTGGTGTGGATTGAATCATTAATCAGCAGATAACCACAGACCTTAACAACATATATGATATTTATATAAATCATAGTAGATAGTAAAATAAATAGCTATTTTTTGTTCCCCTAACAATTTGAGTTTCTCAGCACAAACGGTTCCGAAGGATGTCCTCCATATTAAGGTACACTTAATATAGGCTTTCACTTATCACAGTAAAGTTCAAATAGCTTCATTTGACTGTAGGCCTATAAACTACCAATGTCAAATGTATATTTAGACGGTGTTGGTCAAGATTGGTGGTGGAACAAAAAAGAGGAATTTATTTTATCAACTATTGTTAAATACAACAAATTTATATAATACCGAAAGCATAACAATGGAGTGTATTATTTTTTTTGTAGTCTAAACTATTCATATTTTGCTATAACAATTTTAATTGTTTCGTTTTATACATCGATAAAACACTTTTCTTGTATTGAGTTTTGCTAAATGGTAACTGTAACAGATCTTCAAGGGTTACATTTATTTTTTTATGTTTGAATCACGAAGGAAAAGATAACAGAGGTAGAGTTTGAGGGTTAGTAGGAAAGAGAAAGAGGCGTATTAAGAGAAAGCCACCCTTCTGAGTCACTGGGCGGAAGGGGAGCACCCCTAACAACATCCCCCCTCTACTAGCCGAGCAACAAATCTCTCTCAATAGCACCTGAAATTGGTACTTACACAGTACAGTCTATTACGACAGGAAAATAAAGACTCTGAACTATGTAACGTTCGGATTTATCGGGAAATTGTACGTCTAGAAACTACCCTGGAGACCGCACTCTCACAATGAATGCCTTATTATTGTTACGGCCATATATGGTCCTAATAAATATGGCTACTAATTGTTACTTTTATTTACAAGTTCTAAATCACTATATTACACACTATGAAATAGTTACAATTACTTAAACACTATTTTCAACACTTAAATTAAACACTAATACTGTATTTGCACTCTTACTAGACTGTCACTGTCACATCCACTGGGGCTGACTATGTCACTCACTCACTGACTCTTCGCTCTGAATCTTGACTGACTCTTGACTGACTGTCAGGTCGGCCGATGAGTAACTTTATATGACTCAGAGGTGGGAGCCCAGACGATTCTTGAACTGATGATAGTGATCCTGGAGAACAATCTAGAACTTCTTGACTGGGTGAGCAGTACCCGTAGTAGGAGGGGGCGCAATGACCTAGGCGGTGCCGATGGTGAGTGCTGTGATCCGTAACATTATAATATTAGGTTAACTTCAGAATCAACATATATGGAGATGTGTATATATTTTAAATTGTATCTCGAGTGACTGTATATTACCAATACATTAACAACATAGAACCGTTAATTGAACTCTTTTTAAAGTCTTCCTTCATTAAGTAAGCTGTAGAAAGAGATTATGTCATTTTCCTTAATTCAACAGTGCTGTAATATGCAGTGAAAGAGAAGGTGCATAGTTATCTTTTGTGAATCCCTCTGGTCTGAGGAAGGTGAGCGTGGTTCACCAAAATTGATCACCATAATATTTGTGCATTTTGTACTTGTATTGTAATATATTTGTGCATTTTGTACTTGTATTGTAGTATATTTGTGCATTTTGTGCTTATATTGTAATAAATTTGTGTTGTGTGACGTTTACTTGTACTGTATTAATTAAGTAACATTTTTCTAAAGAACAACTAGTATTAACGAACATAATATTAAAAAACGAATGAGAGTATATTTTAATACATCAGAATTAAAATTAGGCATTGTATAATGCTGGAAATAAGTTTATTTACTATTTTATTTTATAGTAATACGTCTTAAAAATACACAACAAAAATAATTTAAATATATACATTGCTAAATCTGTATTTTTTTCTAAATCCAGATCTGAATATTTACCAATATTATTACAGCCTTAAAAACCAATTCTTTATGACGTTTTATGCTCTTAGTTACAACTATACATGACTTTAATTACAGTTTTATTTCAGTTGTCTATTTAAGATATTTAACCCCTGAATTATGTGTTGTTTGTACGATTTGTCGGTCATTAAACTAAAGAATATAGTTATAATTCTTTAGATAGCTAACTTATAAAACATATAACACAGTTATCTGGTGTTATATACAAAGCTATTACTCATTGTGGGCCTTTCATGTAACGATGAAAATATAGTTATGGTCCTTATGTTGAATTGACCTGTTGATTTTTTTTATTTTCTGTATTCAAAAATTAATTAATTTATTCTAGTTAGTTGGTATACTCCTCATATGAAACATGGACTTACTAACCACAAGTGAGTGTAGTTTATTTCCCCTTGTGTGCTGAGTAGTGTTTGTCTGGGCCAGTGAGTGGTACGTCTGTTCTGGACAAGCCAATTCCCTTAGTAAATGGTTTCATGGCCACTAACAAGAATCTTTCCTTTCAAAAACAGCTGTAAATATATCTTGCTTTATAAATGTAATTTACAACTTCAAAGTTTTTTCTAAGATTTATTGACATAAAAACATTTTGTAAATCAAAAGATATGCAACAGAATATTTAGTCACATTGTTAAGTTTAAAATATAAACATAATTTTAGCCCTTGTTTTCATATTTTTAACAAATTCAGTACACTTTTTCATGGCCTTACATTGCACCCATATTTATCATATTTAAAGCTTTGTAACTTATTCCAATGACCAACCAACATACTATATTTAGTGTCATATAATATTCTATTTAGATGCAATATTTTATCCTGATTAGTATTGTACTCTAAAATTTAGTATAATAAACCACTATATTTCAAAGTACTAGCAATATATCATTATATTTGTTAACTAAACCACTATTTTTTGAGGTATTTGCATTTTGAAAGTTTTTCGGTTGAGTGTTTTCTGGAAATAAATGTTCCCTGATTTATTGAAGAAATAGTAAGAACTCATTTGGCTACAGAAAATGTGTTCCTAACTAAAGTTTTAGCACTATGTTTACATCTATATTTGAATTAAAAGTTGTAATGTATAATTGTTGAAAACCATGAGAAAATTAAATACTTCGAGAATGGAAAAAGAATGAATATTATAAAGTTTTGTTCGTATACAAGAAATATGTAAACTAATGAGTCTTTTGAGTTCGAAGATCAGAGTAGTACATATAAATCTTAACACTAGAAAAAATTTATATGTACTAATATCCATGCATTTTAAGTAAAATTACATAGTACATTTAGGTTATAGGTTATCTGATTTCCATATTCCGAAACAGTACCGTTGATATTTTTACGTGGAAAGTGAAGAGAAAGTAACTTCAATCCTGTGATTACAACAGGAACAACATACGACAAACTGCTTAGATTATTTCCGTCTTCCCACTTGCAGTTAGTTAACAACTTTCCCCACTACCTCGACGTTTCTCTATCTTCATCGCCAACAAAACACTAATTTCTTGTACGCGGATATTATTTATAGCTATTTAATGTTTTTTTTTGTTCTGTTATAGTCTTTTGCAATAAATTATGCTTAGTTTGACGTAACATACAATGTCTATAAAACTTCAGATTTTGTATATTACTTAATTATGATTTCTTTTTAACACCTTTATAGCTGGATACATAACAATATCCTAAATAAATTTGTACCTTTTGATGATAAGTATGAATATTAAAAAAAAAAAAAATAATAATTCATATTAAACTAGTATACGTATATACATTCTACAAAAGAGTATTTATTTCAAGATACAGTACAATAAATATCGTTTAAAAGTATGTGTTTGTTAATATAAGCTCGTAAGGATTTTGTAACGAAACGTAAAAATTTCAGTTTGAATAAGGCAGAAAACGTTAGGTGAACAACCCTTAGTTAATGCTTTAGTGAGAGTGAACTGTTTGGGGGAAAACAAACACTCCTGACTTAAGGGTGGTGGAAAATTACTGCCTAATTGGTTTCAACCTTTTTGCCGTTTCTTGAATTATTATTTCTTGCCCCCTGCTAATTTTATTTATGAAGAACAATAATTGTCAATTTAATCATGCTTTCATTGAATATTTATAGTACCGTAATACCAAAACATAACTACATTAGTACAAAAGGAAATAAATTCCTGGCGCTTGTCCAACACCCAAGAAACAGTTGGTACTAACAATGAATAAAACTAAAACACGTGATATTTTTCACAAGGAATTAATAACTCCTTAGAAATATCTAAAAATGTTACATTTCATTCATTCGCCCCATCTTTATGTTAACGTAATGTCATAAATACATTAATGTGATAATTCAATCTTAGAATCCTACTTTTTGTTCTCTTTTCAATTGTTCTTTTCGGTGCTAATGATTTCAAATATGCTTTGTCCACATAATCATGTCTACAATCATATGTTTCTAAAAGTTATATTTTGTTAATTGGCCTAATGAATATCTTAGTTTAAGTTATGATTTGAACAAGTGTTACTTCATTATCTTTTTCTGCTTTTTCATTACCACCAGTACTAGGGGCTATTCCAATATTGTTTATTTTTATCATTGTTTTTTACTATTAAGTATTTTTTCTCCTTTTTTTAAGTTTATTTTCTTGGTGTATTGTTGTCTGTATTTAAAATGATTCCAACATTTATATTTTCTGTTGCGTATATGTATGTAGCCCCATTTCTCAATTTATTGAATAAAATATCCAATAGTTAACAGAATAAAATCACCGAGAGCCTCAGTAAGATATATGAATGGTCGTGAATTTACGTAAATGGTCCGGAAGGTGCTGAAAACCCTCAATAGGTCAAAATATGATCTATATCAATCCTTTTGTCACTTTCCGTAAAATTTCTACGTTCAATACTTCAGGCTTAACACTCAAATTTTCTCTTGGACACCAATTAAGTTCCAGAACTGGAACAGACTTACTTACAGATATAGCATTAGTTCATTTCCAGCCTGTTAGTTCAAACGTTAGATACAACAATATTTCTCTTCATTCTTTAATACATTTATTGAGTTCCTATATTAAAGAAATATATCACTAACGAAAATAACGACGCAAAAACATTTCATTACATCCACGTATTTCCAGAAAACGTAATGTTTACACTCATTACATTCCTTAGTTTTTCCCCGAATTGTGTCTATATAGCATGGTAGCAGAAATGGTCTGCATGTATACAACAACTCTTTTATTACAGTAAAGCTTTTAAATAATTTACTGTATAAATCCTAAGAAACTTAAAGAAGTTCCTGTAATTTGCTTAGGCTTATCTCTAAGAATTTCTTTTTAATATCTACTACAACAGCAATTCTTTTACATTGAAAACTAAGTAATAAGGCATAAATTAAAAAGATTGTCACGCTTTTCAATACAGTAATTCTGGTTCTTTTATCAACTCAAAGCTAATGGAATGTCATCTTTGACCCAGTCAGAAAATTCTTCAATTGGATTGGTGGCTTATAAATGGTTTTTATATTGTCATTGATATATATTCTGCCAATATTTCCGTTGTTCCCTTTATGTGAGGGAAATGTGATTTTTTTAGGTATCTGGTCTGAACTCTTTTTTCTTGTTTTTTTTTCATTTTTAGCTACTTTCCAATAGTATTATTGATTTCTCTAACTGAACTTGGTGTTTTTTTCTAAAAAAAGTAAATTTCTTTAACGTAAAATCTATTCTTAACTAAAGTTAAAGTTAATGTTTGTCTTATTTTACCAGGCGAAGTTAGGGCTAAGGAGCCCTCTCTCTAACACTTAACCTGGGGACCAACGGCTTTACGTGACTTCCGAACCACGGGAGCGGCAGGGCAAAATCTATTAGTAGTCACATCGGGAATCGAACCCGGACCGGCAGCGTAGCAAGCCAGCACCTTAGCCCCTTATCTACGGCCGCTCCAAAATGCACGTTTAATAAAAGAGTAACCAACTAAACCGAATTTGAGACGTATATATTATTAAACATTACGATTCATTGAGCTATTTTAAATATTACTTTCCTTATCTCATGTTTTTTATTCAAAATAGTTTTAAATACGCTTTTTAAATATACTTAAAATAACTTCGTTAGCATTAACGTAGGATACGTTACTATCATTAGTAAAACAGTACAATTTAGTATAGTTTTTCTTTACACAGCTGACACATTTATAAAAACAACTACCTTCCCAAGACCTGGGAGCTACATAAGGTTTTATTTTGCTTATGTGAATAAAAATAATGAACAATTTTACAAAGTAACTATAATATATATAAATATAAAATATACGATTGTTTTGCGTATCTCACTCTTTATTTGTACAAAAAGTGATGTTTAGTAAAATACAATGGTCAAAATAATGGAATAAGTTATCTCTAGGATATTTCCATGTTTGAAAAATGTAACAATATTCGACACTGGAATAATCAATCATCGACACACGCTGGACTCGTGTTTTACACTCCATCACCTCCGAGCTCAGATTTCACGATAAGTTACCTCTCGTCACAGCAGGAACACATAAATCTTCGATTAACGAAGCACTTTGGTTCGCACTGGTAAAATGTTTGGTACGCATTGCTAAATTTATAAAAAAATAACTTTTAAACTGTTGGAATTAATTCAACGGAGAGTATTTATTTTATTTGTCTAAATAACTGAAATATCTACAACTGAATTGTATTGAAGAAGTGACGTAGGTAAACGTAATTTTTTTTAAACAACTGGGGTGAATTTAAAAACTTGTGTCCATAAAAATATTACATTAAAAATATATAAAGGGTCATGTTTACTTCTTACTTAGTTGTTTGAAGTTCGTTGAATAAGTTAATTTTGTCAGTTGTATAACTTATTCTAGAGTTAGTATGTATTTATTTATTGGAAGATGATAGTTTCCTTCTTTTTTATATATAAATACATTTTTAAAATCTTCTCGTTACACGAAAATATATACACTCACTATATTAGATTGTAACATTGAGCTGATAGCACAAAACTTTGTTTTTGGTTTATATCTGTTGAATAACTTAGGTCATGTATAACTCAATTCTTCTTCTCGTAGTATTTGTCCCAATAAAAAGTATAAAAAACCCAATTGACATCGAAAACAGTTAAATAGCAATACAATAAGTAAATTAAACTCAAATACAAACAGATCTTTACTTACATATTAAATATTAACACTCTCGTATCTGTGAAAAACATCCTTTTAGAATACTATTATTCCACAAGGATTTTGGGAGGAAGGCAGTTTCTGTGACCGCATAAATTCTTAAGATAATCCAGGTGTTTATGCATTGCTTGAACCATAAATAAACTCTTATAAAAAATAATATGTTTTATAACTTGCACCAAGAGTTGAAACTTGCAGTACAACAGTACTTGCAGAGAAAGAGTACTTGCAGTATAACAGCATCATTTTTATACAGTTATGGTTTTATTAATAAACATACTGCTATGATATTGTGTTATGATAAATACGTAAATACACATGTTCTAATCAGAATACAACAAATTAACCTGATTTTTCAATTTAAGGAAATAATATTTTAATAGAAACTATTTGAACACGATTAAAATGTATAGAGTTGCTGCTAAGAGTATTACAAATATTTTCTTGGGATAAGTTCTGATGGTTCTGATATGTACCTGGCTGATAGAGTGTTACTGCAATTAGTAATGTTAATTAACATATGTTGTTTACGAACATATAAAAATGATAGTATTTAGTATAGAGTTTAATGTATATTAGTTACACTAACTAACCTGCCACCAGGAACTATATCGAGATATATACTGCTTGATATAAAATGATTTTACATTAAATCACTTGTAAGTAAGGAACATTTCAGACTTATTTAACAAATGTTATTTTCAAGAACATTTTATTTTGTTATTTTGTTTTGTTTGATCGTAATAATAAAAAACAAAACAACCTCTTTTATTGGAGGTTGTTTTACTATTTACAATTTATTGTTTGAACTACTAATCATTCTTAAATTACGAAAATATTTAATAGTATAAGAAAAAAAAACTATGTTAATAAAACTCAACTACATATTTTTTATGTAATATATTTATAGACGTCTAGTAGATAATCAATTATTTGTACTCAATACAGGAAAATAATAAATTATTTATTTTCTCAATTAATTACAATAATACAATATACAAGAAACAAAATTTGCCTGGAAATAGTCTAAGCCATCTTTTCCAGTAGTGATGGCCGTGTACACTTCATTCACACTTCTTATCAGTCGCACTGTGACTTACTGATAGCGTGGCTCGCTGCGGTACTGGGCACGCCTTTTCACACAGTTTCGTCCTACCACGTGTAATACCATATGTAATTGTTATAGTATATAATTCGTCTTTTATACTAAATACATAAAAATAGGCCAAAAATATATTTCTGGAAATTCTTACGGTTATTATTATTATTTATCTTAAAAGACACCAATCGTATAGGTATGACTCCTATAAATCTGAAATCGTTTGGGTTTAACGAAGTAAGGAAAGCGCCGCTGAATTTCATTTTATCGGTACACTCTTCTATTGGCAATCCAATTAAGATACTTTTTGCTGTGAAATTTGAAATAAAATAAACAAACATATGGCAGTAAAAAGACTTTTTGTTATAGTTCCAATATTTTCTAGAAATATTTATTAAACTAGTTTAACACTCTTATCCAATGGAACGATTAGGAATGCCGAATTTGGGCCAAAAGTAACAATGATGAAATTCTGTTAAAATACATAATTTATTTCAATTTTCTTTACATTTTGTTAGAAACTCTAACAATTGCATTATTTGAAAAGATATAAACAATCCATAACCATCTAACGGTTCTCATCTATCACTAAAACTTGAGTAATAAGTGCACAGTTTAATACTAGACCACTGCAGTCGGAACGTACTCGCGGCTTCATGCAACATGCTACGTAGCGTGTCCACTACATACTGCAAATAACTCTGTCCTTGTCTAAAAATGTGATATGCATATTACTGTAACAAGTCTAGTGTAGGTTTGGTTTTGTTAACTGTCAATTTCATAGTTTTATCACTTTATATGTGTTATAATTGAAAGAATTAACCATTTCTAATGCTAAAAAGATTTCTGAAGGTTGTGAGCCTAACCCTTTGATGACCATTAGAAGTTATTTTGCTAATTAGGATTTGTGCTAACTACATGGACAATATAGACTACTGTCCAGTGTAATGTGGTTGATAAAGACAGATAAAATACACATAAATGCAGACTGTCGGCACTAGTGGCACGTCTTGAAACCGTGTGACCGTTACGTTCTAACCTCATTATTTTGGCACCAAATGTTCTAACTTAACTTTTGCCTTGTTTCCAACATGGAAGCATTGTTTCCCGCCGAATGACCTGACTTACCGTTTTTCCGAGGTGTTGTCTCCCTCGAAGAAAACAAAAATCGTCTTATTTTTTAAGGTTACGTTACCTACATATTTAATAGAACATTTTATTAAGTGTACAATAAATCGAGAATCCACTTTGTCCACTTTTCATCACCTTCTACCAATATTGGCAGATTCCAAAAGTGTTTGTACTCTTGATTAATTCCGTCTTATTGCATTTATGGAGTCCTTAGTTATGTGATAAAGAGTTTTTATTAAATAAGGAGTTAGGGTGATAAATAGATCGGATCATATTGTCCGATTGGTTTTCAGGTAACACATCCTTTTAAGAAGGTATTTACAGACTGTACTATAAAGTCAATCAAATCAAAAATAACTTTATTGCCATAAAAACAATATACATGCATTGGCTTGCGTTAATATTAAGCATTATACAAAACTAATTACTAAAAAACAGGGATTCTAAAAGTCCACGTCTGATAATATTACAGTACTAAACCGTTCACCCATGTTTTTAATGTAGTGTTCAGCAAAATCGTATAGTTTGCTAAACGTTTAGTGATGTAAATATTAATAATATCTCTGTCATTTTGGCTTTTATTGGATGCTTCATTTGACTAATATAAAACGATTTGTAGCTAAAATATTGTTAACCATCTATACATACATAAAATCCATGCCAGTGAAATATTTCGACAAGTGATGTGTATTTAGTTCTATAGCAATAATATTCAGACCAAATTTAAGTTTTACCTATAGCTAAACAAATTATAATGTAGTTTTTTTTATTCCTTGTATTAACAATGTTTTATTATATATTATTACTATAAAATATTATATCTTGACTTATTTTAAATTATTGTATGATATTCATTAAAATTAATTACGCATTGTTAGGTAGTTAATTACTGTAGTTATCATTCTTAAAATAATTTAACCAAATAGTTGAGTTTAATATTTATTAAATAATACATAAATTTGAAATGAAAACGTAATGATGTAAAGCTTAGAACTAAGAAACTGCTGTTTTAAAACTGTTTTGTGTTGATAATAATTACAAATTTGAAAATGTTTATTACATTTGTAGGTACAAACGATTATTTTACTCTGCTTAGACTTATTATGGAAGAAGCAGTAGTGCTCGCTTATCCCAGGGAACATTATAAATCTTTATGTAAATCTTTCTACTCTGTGTCTTGCCTAAAAGTGAGCAAATTAAAAGAGGTAACTGTCGAAAAACTTAGCCTAAAGGATTTTCATACATTTAATCGATTTATCTCAACAACTAATTGTAATAACTAAAATAGCAAATATTTATTTACTATTAAAATACAACATCATCTTTTTCCAGCATTTCTGATAAACGTTTACGCTATTCTGTTATAATGTTAACGTGTGTATTAAAAAAAAAATCAATGTCAACATAATTTATGTAGTTTTATTTTGTAATTAGGTATATTATATCATACAAGTGTAGCTTTGCTAGTGTAGGGCTTAACTTGACTGAATTTCCAACCAAGCAAGTTTATTAACGTGAGTAACATGATCGTTGACGAATTTATTAAACTTCTGAATTTCTATTGGTTTTTAAATAAATTTTGTTTATAAATTTATTATTTTTAATAATAAAAAATTTTATTAATAAAAGGTAATTATGTTAAGCCAGCTACAAACAATACTTATATCTACGATACTGTTATCGTACATTACCTTAATAATAACGATCCATTAAATTTTTAATATTATTGTAATCGTTATTTTTTTAGTTATTTTTAGATACATAGAAACCAAATTGTTAAATATTAATTTTTTTATTCGTAAATAACAAATAACACTTATTAGTAAAATTTAAGTACAGATTAAACTAAGTTATGTATTTCAAAAATATATTTTATCCATACATTTTCCTTGTTTTTTTTATTGCACAGTAAATAGAAATTAACTAAATGAAAATAGTAATATACCACTTTAAAATAAAGCACTTTCAAATGTAAATGTACATATGTTAAAAATGGTAAAACAAGAGTGTGTTCCAATTTTTTTCCACAACAGACGGTTCATCCTATAATGATCCCTTAAAGAAGACTCCACTAGTAATAAATAGGACGCAGCCACAGCCATAAGCTGGAATAAGTGGCCATAAAAGATATGACAACCCCAAAACATAAATCTAGGCTGTAGTGTTTTACATGATAGTAAATCCTTCCCTCGGAATATCTCACTTCCAACCGAGCAGGTTCTAATTTTACACATCCCTTCTGTGGTAAAGGACGTATATGGACGCAAGTTATATTTTATTCAATATCTATGTTTCTTGGTAATTTTTAGTTGCTAAGATCACTTTTTTGTGTAAACTGATTTAAAATTACTTAAAGTTTTACCGACACTCATTGTTCGACTTTTGAGGCATGCATATTAATACGAGCAATAACATCAATAAATTTTATAGAATAAATAATTTTTGTATTACTAATAATGTGATGTATAATAAATTGTAATATACGTGCTTAGCCCAAGGGTTTAATACAATAACAATACGCTGGAGTTAACAGGTAAACAACACAACCAGCTGTAGATATTACATATTTTACTATTTTTTTATATTCTGTTGTATAAACTTGATGGAATAAAGTTTGTTTTAAAAAAGAACACATTTTTTAAATTATTCAAAATATTTGTATTAAAATAGCGCTTTCACCGGTTAAGGTATCATCAGTTTAAATGTAAACAGAAAAAACATATGTTTAAAACAATATAAATTAAAATATGATAAAATATAGGTATTTTTAAAGCATTTAAAACTTAAATGGATTAGTAGAAAGTAATTTAAATTAAAATATTAAACTGGAAAATATGATTTACAATTAATTATTTTATGCTTGATTTCTTCTTTAACTAAAGGTAAGTATATATTACTAAAATGTATAGATGGTTGTGATATACATTGTTCTTTTATAACAAACATGCAGGAACTTTGATTCCTTTTAGTGCACGATGATTCTTTAAATATAATACTGGATGAGTCAAATTTAATGTCATGGTTTTCATTTAGAGTGTGTTCTACTAATTTTAATTTTTATTCATTTTGTGCTTTGTAATTATATATGTGTTCCTTGACTCTTGTACTTATAGGTCTAGAGGTGCCAAAGTTTTATTATATTCAATTTTATTTGTATTTATTATATTATATTTTAGAGGTGTCATTGTAAGTTTTATTATATTCACAGCCAATTATGTAAATTACATTTTTAGATTCTTGAATTTTGTTCTTAGGTTTTAATTTTGTTAAATGACTACGAAGGTTATTAGTTGAACTAAAAAAAGTACAGATATTGAATTTTGAGTTGAATTTGCTAATATTTTTTTAAATGCCTTTAATATATGAAATTGAAATTGCAGTTAGAGAGTTGTTATTTTCATTGTGTCTTCTAGGTTGAATTTTATTTTTTAATTTCGCCTTTTCAATTATGTTTGTAGGGTGTTTATTATTTATCAATAATTTTGTATTATCTTGTTCTGCCTTTAATTTATCTTCATCGTTTGTTACTAAATTATCTATTTTCATAAATAAACTTTGAATCATTCCAATCTTCACATGTTGAGGGTGATTTGAAAAATAATTCATGTATTGTCCACTAAGCATTTTTCGTATGGTATAGCGATGTAACAAGTTAATTTTCTGTTGGTTTAAAACTAACACATATAGGAAAGGAATTTGTCCATTATTTTCATTTTACGAGTTTAATGTAAATTTTATAGTTGGTCTCAAGTTATTTATATGATTTAAAAATTTGTTTTGAATATCAGTTTGATCTTCCCATGTGCAAAAAATGTCATCAACATATCTGAGCTAGATTTTTGGTTTGGGATTTCAGTTAGTAAATGTAATTTTTTCAAAATTATCCATAAAATATTACGTAGTATTCGACTTAATACTCCACCCATAGGTAAACCTCAAATTTGGCTATAAAAATGTTCTTCATAATGAAAATAGTTGTTTGTAACACATAAAGGCAGATGTTCTAATATACAACAAACTGGTAATTTTGTTCTCTATTTGAGATTATCATCTTGTTCTAATAAATTCTTTGTTATTCTTAACACTTATGGAACAGATACATTTGAAAATAAACTAGTTACATCAAAGCTGACTAGAATATCTTGGCAATCAATATGTAATTTGCTATTTTCTCAATAAAGTCTTCTGAATTTGTTATGTAAGATGTAGAATTGCCAAATAAGGGATTTAAGATGGTTAACAAAGATTTTGATAATTTTTTTGTAGGTGAATCAATCGAACTTACTATGGATCTCAGGGGAATAAAATCTTTATGAAGTTTAGGAAGTCCATAAAGATACTTCATGGTATAAAGTTAGTTTTAAAAAAGAACACATTTTTAAAAATTATTCCACAATTTTTATTAAAATTGCGTTTTCGCCGGTTAAGGCATCATCAGTTTAAATATAAGCAGAAAAAACATATTTTATTAAAATATGATAAAACATAGATAATTTTAAAGAATTTAAAACTTAAATGGATTAGTAGAAAGTAATTTTAAATAAAATATTAAACTGGAAAGTATGATTTACAATTAATTATTTTATGTGTGATTTCTGGATGTGATAATAACTGTGGTGAAGCAGTCTATCCTTAATTTAAAACTTTGGTAAGCAAACCAATTACTAACTTTCAATGCGATTTTGAATAATTCAGTGATAAACATTAAAGTTCATAAGTGGTACACAATAACGCTACATTAAAATCAGATTCGCATTTTAATGTAATATATATAAAGAATCATCATGGACCAAAAGTAATTAAATTGAAAGTGCCTGCATGTCTGTTATAAAAGAACAATGTATATCACAACCATCTATACATTTTAGTAATATATACTTACCTTTAGTTAAAGAAGAAATTGAACATAATATAATTAATTGTAAATCATTTTTCCAGTTTAATATTTTATTTAAAATTACTTTCTAATAATCCATTTAAGTTTTAAATTCTTTAAAAATATCTATATTTTATCATATTTTGAATTTGTTTTAAACATATTTTTTCTGTTTAAATTAAGTTTAAAAAGTGCTATTTTAATAAATATTGTGGAATATTTTTTAAAAATGTGTTCTTTTTTAAAAATATTTGACTATTCACAAATGGAAATATCGTTTTATATAAAAAAAATCCAATGTTAAAATGAGAACAGTGAGACAAGAAGAACTCTGTGTTGCAACTGTTCTCTGGATTTGATAATAACTATGTTAAAGCAGTCTATCCTTAATTAAAAACTTCGGAAAGCAAACCAATTACTAACTTTCAATGCGATTTCCAATAATTCAGTAATAAACATTAAAGTACATAAGTGGTACACAATAAAAACTGATTCGTAACAATCAAAATACAGGTAATATATAACAACATATGAGAACACGTTTAAACGTTCTCTAACTTTGTAAAATATATTTGTATCTTTAAATAATACATATTTTTTTTAACTTCACTGACCAGTTTACATGGACTTTTAATAGTTTTACTCATAAAGTGAAAAATGTACTATTAACTTAGCTGTGAATTTGAACCTAAAAATTCACTTTTCTACAATACCAACAGTATACAATTGGTAGATATTTTATTACATATGCTTTGATATGAACACTACTAATCATTGAATAGTTTGTTCTGCCTCTTTAAAGTACAAAGGAAGCATTTCTTTATAAAGTTTATTTTATTTTTAATCATTAAATATCAAGATAAGGAGTGAACATTTGGAATTAGAAATAATATGGGTTTAAACTATAGTGCATCATTACTTGTGTGTTTTTTAACACTTCAAGAAACATGAAAAACCATCCATTGTGAACTATCCTGGGATCATACTCTCTTAGACATTTTTGGAATTTTGTGTTTGAATTAGGCTATTTACAGTATGTACTAGAATTTAAACTTTATTATTATTCACCGGTAAGACGCCGATCATCAAAATATTAACTAAATTAATATTAAAATAATTAAGTAACACCAGTTGATTTAAAAATATTTTAAAATATGAAACGAATTTAACTAGTATAAATTTTAACATCAAAAGTACACTCAAAGTGTTAAATACATACATATTTTTTTAACGTGGGACAGGTGTTAAATGTAGGCTCACCCACCCACCCATACACTTAAAGTGGTAATAATAGAAATTTTGTTTGAAAATAATAACGATAACGAAAACGATAACTCGAAAATTTTACAAAATAAAACTGTTTATCATTTCTACACTAATATAGGACTTTCTGTCGATTATTTTACCAAAATTGCTCATAGATTTGATATCATTGTACTTTCCTAATGCGAAGGTTTAAGCAACTTAACTCAGTTAAACTATTTGCATTTCGTTGGAATTTATATACTAGAAAATAGATTAGTCTAAGGATTTAAAATACACTTACTCTGATTAACACTTTCATAGATTTATTAAATTTTCTTACATTTTCTTTAAAATTTGTTTGTGCTTTTATGGCCAAAAATTGCTTCAATTAGACAATGACAGCTTTTACAACACGTTGTTACTTTCATTTCATGGAAAATATGAGCAATAATATCATTTTTGTGTCAATGTTACTCAATAGTATTTTTCTCTCATTTATAGTTTTTATCTGTCAAATTAATATGTTTTAGAAGAATCAAATCATTTCAAACTGATACAACAACTTTGTGTTTTTTAGAGCAGTGTTTATATTATTGTTAATAAAACATAACTAGGAACCTAAAGAGTTTTAATGATAAACACATCTAAATATGAAATTAAATTCAATACAACGTGTTTATTATAATTAACTATACAGCAAATAGTTAATCCCAAGGGTTCGAGTAAGCCGTTATACAAACTCTAAACCAGGTTGAGTTATTCCCTCTGAGCTAACTTAAACTAACTACTTAACCAGTGTCAAGTCCATTATCCCAGTCACAGGTATCCCTTCATAAATGGCTTGGTTTGACCTTCACTTCTCTGTGAAATGATTATTTCTTCATGGAATTCATTGTATGAGCCCGTTTTTATTCCTTTTTTATTTTAAATTCAAATTTAGTGCACAAAATACTATAACCACTAACAACCATATAAATACATTATTTATTCATTACAAGTGGCATTATTCTTCTTTTAATATTTTATAGTTAATTAAGTTGTATAAAACCATTAAATCATTCTAAAGCAATAAACATGCAAAAGTTAAAGTAACAATAAATAATATTTTATTTGATTATGTTTTAGGTGGTCTGTAATATAATATAAGTCATAAAGTCATATTAGTTTTAAAAAACGTGGGATTAAAATAGATCCATTTACCTTAGAAAGGAATTCAAATATTTGATGAGTGAATGAGAAGCTAGTTTCTTCAGGTCAACTTATAATAATATAAGTTAACTTTGTTATAATAATAATAATACATAACTTTGTTTAATTTTAAATGAACTAAAACACTTCATGTTATATGCTAAATATTTTATAACTAGCAGGACATATATAACACTAGATTCAAGGTAATAGGCCTATTTGTTTTTAGCAAATAAAGAAGAGAAACAATATTCTCACAGTTCTTACACATTTTTAGCATAATGCTATGATTTACTTTAACTTCTTAATTTTTATAGTGTGGAATGTATTCATACGACTTATTCATTTTGGAGATTCCAGAACCATCTTCATTACGAGGATAATTGCTTTTCCGTATCTTCTCAACTTCACGGATGTGGTCGGCATTCAGTGTTAATTACAACCATATAAAAGTAGTCTAACCATAACCAAACAAACACAAAAAGTAGGTATTTATCAAAAACGATCAAGTATTCTAAAAGTCAATAAAATGGTTCGGCCCACTCCCCCAATAGACACACATGACTGGTTTTGACCCACCCACCCACCTTATAGACACACAAGACCTACGTTGACCCACCCAGCCACCATATAGACACACAAGACTGACGTTAGCCCTCCCACCCATCCTACAGACACACAAGACTGGCGTTAGCTCTCCCACCCACCCAATAGACACATATGAATGATGTTGACCCACCCACCCAACCTATAGATACACAAGACTGACGTTGACCACCCCACCCACCCTATAAACACACAAGACTGACGATAGCCCTCCCACCCACCTTATAGACACATATGAATGATGTTGACCCACCCACCCAACCTATATATACACAGGACAGGCGTTAGCTCTCCCACCCACCAAATAGACACACATGACTGGTATTGACCCACCCATCCTATAAACACACAAGTCTGGCGTTATCTCTCCCACCCACCCTATAGATACACATGTTCGGTGTTGACCCACCCACCCACCTAATAAACACACAAGACTGGCGTTAGCTCTCCCACCCACCCAATAGACACACATGACTGACGTTGACCCACACACCCACCCTATAGACACACAAGACTGTCGTTGACCCACTCAGTCACCCTATAAACACACAAGACTGGCGTTAGCTCTCCCACCCACCCTATAGATACACATGATTGGTGTTGACCCACTCTGTAGACACACAAGACTAGCGTTAACCCTTTCACCCACCCTATAGACACACATGACTTGTTTCGAACCACCCTGTAGACACACGACATTGACTTTAACAAACCTACCCTGTGTATAGACACACATTGTCGACGCTGACCCAACCACCCTTTTTATATTCATGACTGGTGTTGACCCACCCACCCTTTAGATATACAAGACAGACACACATTATACTAAGTAATTTAAATATTTTAGCTCAATAAACTTCAAGGTTTTAAGGGTAACATTTTTTGTAAAGAAGGTAATTTCTATAAGTATTGATCCCAAGCCTAATACAGTGATGTGTCTCTAATTAAAAAAAAATACCCAAACTTATGTAAATATCCATGTATTTTAGGCAATATGTTTACTTAAATTACTCGCAACTACTTGTTTTTTTTCACTTAAGTAAACTGTGGAAAGGCTATACTGTTTTAACTAAAGTTTGACAAACCTTTCACGATCTAGTATCGTTGCTATGCGACCCTCAAATTTTCGATCTCCCCCCGAGGATCAAAGTTTAAGAACATTGCTGGAGGCAAAAAGTTAGGGAACGATTACCCTCACGCACACCCTTTTGAGGGCGCAAGTAAAGATTAAATGAAAATACAACTATCTCAAATGTCATTATTTTTATTACTTAGTGATCTTTTATTGCAGTATTATCAGTTAGATCATTATAAAATTTAAATATTTTCTACGACTTAATCACCTTACTGTTGTACTATTTATTACAAGTTTATGTATGCTCTACGGATATATGTTTACGTTCATTGCAAGATTAAAGATGTTTTAATTTACTATATACTAACTAAACAAATAATTATTAAAGGTCTTTAATTTTAATTAGCTGCTTTTTATACTTAAATGGATATAACAATTAAATATCATACAATCTGTCCTAATAATACTTCATAGAAAGATTCTTTGTCTGCGTATTTTTAGAAAATATTTACTAATGAATCGTCCTATAACTTGTAAGTATAGGCCTATAACTTATTTTAATACTTTACAGATAGATTCTTTATCTTCATATTTTTGTATTTATTAATGATTAGTCGTATAGATTAATCGTGTATAATTTATTTAAATTGTATAAAAGTAAGATATGAAAAATGTGATTAGGAAGTTTTTAGATAACAAGTTAAAATAAATCAATTTTCTACCTGCTGCTAGTACCTTGTGTAAGATGTTTAGACACGACGTAACTTATAATATATGTGTATATTGTATGTAAACTCCGTTACAAAACATGTGTTTTATTTTGCTATATTTCCTATTTAGCCTACTAGTGAACCTTTTTGTTACATTTCCGTTTGGGTAAACCACACAAATGAAATTGTGCATTGCAGCACTCTTTTATAGATATTGCCATTCATTATGAATGTTCTAAACTAAAAACATGGCGTAAACTTGAGTCACGGAAAGGTCACGTTGAAGAGTCATATCGCACTGATTAGCTCTGGAACACGCACGTTGAAGAGTCATATCGCACTGATTAGTTCTGTAACACGCACGTTGAAGAGTCATATCGCACTGATTAGCTCTGTAACACGCACGTTGAAGAGTCATATCGCACTGATTAGTTCTGTAACACGCACGTTGAAGAGTCATATCGCACTGATTAGTTCTGTAACACGCACGTTGAAGAGTCATATCGCACTGATTAGTTCTGTAACACGCACGTTGAAGAGTCATATCGCACTGATTAGTTCTGTAACACGCACGTTGACGTGTTTTGTGGTATATTTTTTACCTCAAAGTTACCTCATAAAAAACAAGTCATAAAGGATTATTGCTTTGTTTGTTTACAATGTTTTTTAATTTAGTTTATCTTTAGTATTGCACGTAATGTTTGGTAATGTTGCCTTCGTATTGAAGTAAATTTCACTTTGTAGTTAATTAAACAATAAGTGATATTTGTAAGTCTACAATATTGGTTTTTTAGATTAGTTTTAAAATATAATATCATAATTAGTAATTGGTTTACTTTAAATTAAGTAGTAAGCTAATTTTGAATGTATAACTTTTAAGCATAAGGAGAAACATTTGTATGGCAATGAATTTTTACCATCATTCTTGACTTACACGATATAGTGAATTATAAAATAGAAACTATGGACCCCATACAATAATTAATTAGTCAGTGAAATATATCTAATTAATACTATTTTACCATTGTTACTATCCTTAATCATCCAGTGGTGAAGTTGTGTCTGGTAGGCCAAGAGGATATTTCATTTCTATTTTATTTTTTCTTGGCATTACTTCAGACAGCTAGAGATTTTTGACAGCTTTAAGATCACACCCCTCTACATACTCCTATTATTGGTTACTGCTCTCAATGTGGTAGTGACATCCAATAAATATTGGAATATTGGACAATTGGTATATTCATTCGCAGACTGGGCCTGTCAGACCCAATGTTATAACTTGAGTTTTAGTGTTTTGGGACACACAGACACAAGGTACCTTTGATGTTTCAGTGTTTTGAGTGTCAGCATAAAGTATTATTTTTTTCCTAGTAAACTTGTGTTGTTTAAATATGGCTAAGAACATTTTATATGATAATGAACTTATTCACAGAATGTTAGAAGAAGAAACAGAAGATCCTTTGTCAGAAGAAGACGAAGAATTCAACAATCCTGATCACAAAAATGAAAGTATCCACAACTCTGATTCAGCTTGACAAACTTAGCCTTGCAAATTATGAAGCCATGATTGAATATCGTGCAACAAATTTAAGAATTGCCACACATACAACTTTGCCAACGTCTTGCTGGTAGAGAGAAATGTCACGAGTGCAAAGACGGCAAAACCCGTTACTATTGCCAGAAGTGTCATATTTAGATTTGTCTCGCAAACTCTACAATGTTTAGCAGACATTGTGCTGTAGATCATAACTACACACTCAAGTTAGAGATATTTTTTTTGTCTTTTATTTTGATTTTCTATTGTGTTTCATTACTATACTCTGTAAATGTTTGTTTTTCAATTCATACTTTACGTTATTTTGAATATTAAGTAAAAAACACTTACATATATGCGTGTTTTATATACTAGTATAGTGTACACTTAGTGATGTAATATTAAAAGGTTTCTGTATACTTGTGTTTAATCTTTTGTTTAGAGCCAAATCCCCTAATTTTACAAAATGGGTCTGTAGGACCCAATCTTATTACTCCAGTGAGTTGACATCACCTCACTGCAGGGTCAAGTGACTGAGATAATTATCATGGTATATTTAACTTCCTTATATTTTTTTTATTACTATCCCTATATGTAATGACATCGTATTGTTAGATTTAAAATTAAAGTATATATTTGAAATTTAGATTAATTCATAATTTTTTTACCTAAATATAGGCCTAATGCTTTTCAAAAGAGGTTTTTGTAGGTGTTATTGAGACAAATTATGTTCTGCCAAGCAGTAGGGGATGTTAGAAGGGAAGCTCCCCTTCCGTATCCCAGTGAATCACAAGGGTGGCTTTCTCTGATACATCTCTCTCGCTCACTCATTCTCTACTCCACTCTTCTACAACGTAATGCTCAGTCATTTTGTGGAACAAATGATTGAAAACTAATTAAAACTCGCAATTATATGGAATGTTTTTGTTTTTTATTGCAAAACTTTCTGGTTTTTAGAATAACTGAACTTTCAGAACTGCTGCTCATATTTCCTGTGACAAGTAAATATTGTTCATTCAACTATATTGTTTTTTTAAAGTATTTAAAAGGATGTAGAGTAAGGTAATATATCCAATATCATCATAGATACTTTGGCCCTAATAACCCTATGGTGACACATATTAACCAACGTAACAAATTGAAATGAATTTACGTAACTGTAGTTCATATTAAATAAGATTTGACTATTAAGAGAACCTTAAACTTTTAAAATTAAAATCTTCTAAACGTTTAAGCTTACTGCTCCATTCAATCTACTAATTCTTTACAAAGTGGTCATTTTATGATGGGCCTAACATAAGAGTTCTGTAACTATTACAGTGACATGGTTTATGGATTTCCATTGATAACTGTAATATTATTTCTTTCATTTAAATTTATCATTATCAGTATTTTTAAGTATCAAATACGTAATTAATAAAACAAAATATATTCTAAATGCATATTGAAACATTACAAGTCACCAAGAAAAAATATAACATAACAATTAACCATAGTAAAAATAACAATAATAATAATCATAAATATATCAACACGTCAAATTAGCTATCAAGTTTTCATTTTTAAAAAAGGAAGGGGAGTTAAATACTTAATATTTTAAACCTCAATTGTTTGACGTAATGGTAACTTATTCCGTTTACAGCTCACCCCATATATATATATATATATATATATATATATATATATATATATATTACCAAGGATTATCATCCATTATTAACCATGGTATAGGACCGGATAGATATAGAGAAATAACCTTTCTCCTGGGCTGCAGTAGTTATTTACTGAATATTAAGGAGCCCTAAATGAGATGCTATCATTTAGGTGGTTGGAGAGGTACGCGGCCTGTAACCACACCATACACAGCATCTTATGTAAGGGGGTCGTTTTATCTCACAAAATATATTGACTTGAGTATAATGGCAACATTAAATTTAACGTTAATTGTTGCTTTATTTAAAATATTTTCTGATTCGCTGATAAATAAAAATTGCTTTAAAATTATATATTTAAATGTATTATTAAATTTGTTTTTTTACGGGAAATCGTACAAAATGACTCACTAAGAACAATCTTAAGATTAGTATAATCAAAAAGAACCTTTAGCACATTTTAAATGATTGGTATAAAAAATAAGGAATTTTATCTTTAGGCCTTTTGATTAATATTGTGCAAAACTAACAAAATCAGAACTGAGAAATGTTTATATGAGAAAGTTTATACGTTACTCTTATGAGTTATAATTCAATAATATTCTTCATTTACTTAAAAATATCTATAAATATTTCTACATAAGCGCTATACTATAAGTGAACTTAATTGTCAAACACGTCACAGTATAGTTAAACATACTTAACAAGGAATCACACATCTGTTTTTGGAAATTTTTTAATAATCAGAAATTTGATTTTCTTAAAGTACTCTGATAATTTGTTTTTAGTTAGGTCTACAAACTACATAGAAATATTCCAATAAAACATTTGAATAATTGTTAGGAAGCCATCAAGAACAGGTAAAATGTTAGACTTAAGTGACGACGGGAGTAATGATTCAAGAGTGCATTTACGTATTGAGGAAGTCGGAAACTACAGTAATCTAAAGGACAAAATAAATGTATAGATGAACATTCGTTTACTTCAACACAATCCCTACGAAGGTCAGGTAGCACGGGTAGTCATAGAATGCAGGAATATTATCCAATGTTTGTATTATAGTTTTTATTTATAGACATGACAATTAATTGTTATTTATGTGTTCATGTTTTATTAGGATGAAATCAACGATTGTAAATAAATAATATATTTGTATCAATACTTACATATGTTGCAATACTTGTAAATGTAAATTTATGGGCTATCCTACACGTAGTTTATAAAATATAACCATAGGAGCGAAATATTTTAACACAATAAACAAATTTACAAGTTGCTTTTAGTAGTACCGAAAGGGGGTACCTACGCCAATCGATAAAAGTGATTTATGACTTCCGGTCACGTGACGTGTCAAAGATGGCCTGAGTCATGTCATCTTTAGCTGATGACGTCACGAGCCCTTTAAAAATTAAAGGGACCGGTTGAGGAAAGTGGGTCAAGGTCAAATGAACCAAATTTAAAAAAAAATAGCTCGTTTTCCCTAGACATTAGGACTTTGTGCTTCTATCACCCATTATTATTATTATTAATATACTGTTTCTTCGTCTTTGTAGGTGATAGTTTAAATTTCAAGAGACATGATTACTCTTTCATTCGACGTAGAAGTAAACTGAGCCTATGTCTGTTCTTCAGGTGTCGATAGTTCTCCTTTTTGGCGGTGCGTATTCCAAAGCCATCCGAGAATCATTGGCAGAGTCCTTGTTATCATAATTTGTTGCAAAGACGTCCAAAGCCACAGTGTAACCAGTCGATAATAGATCCTCCAATTCCTTCGTAAAAACATGGAGATCTTGTAAAGTCGATAAATGAACAGTGTTATAAGTAACTTCTTTAACTTTAAGAGACATGACCAACAACAAGTAACAGAATCTACCTATTAATCCAGCAAAGATGACAGAAACGCCTCAACGTCAGAAGATGTAGTGCTGTTCACCTCCTGTACCTGAACTGGGTTTTCAACATTAGTTTCTAATGCAGTGTCAACTGTATATGTACAAGGTGTTGTTGTAGAAACCGTATCAATTTGGATAGGAGAATCCATGTGTATTGCTCACCATCCAAGGGTAGACTGAGCTAGGGGGCATGCTAGGTACCCGGATCCCTCCCCCGCCACTCAATACCCCCACCACCAACCCACTGACGCAGGTGTGAGCGCAGCTGCAGCCATTAGTTTGCAGCCATGTATAATGTGTGTGAAAGGCGGCTGTCCACCAAAAAAAATCTCAACCTAACATGTCCAAGACAATGAATTGTACCCTACCTCTCCCACATTTTCCGGGAACTACCCCCACACCAAATTTGATCAAAATCCGTTCATAAATAGATGAGTTATAAGCACAAACAGTTAAGGGTAGTTTCAACCCCCCTACCCCTATAGTACATTAGAGCAAGGCAAGTACTACCCCCACACCAAATTTGATCAAAATCCGTTCATAAATAGATGAGTTATAAGCACAAACAGGTAAGGGTAGCTACCCTGAAAAGAATAAAAAATGTCAAAATTCATATTTTTACGTCTACTACAAGTCCTTATATCCAAAAATACAAATATCCTATTTTGAAAATAAACTTTTTTGTTAGGGGTAGTTTCAACCCCCTACCCCTATAGTACATTAGAACAAGGCAAGTACTACCCCCATACCAAATCCGATCAAAATCGGTTCATAAATAGCTTAGTTATAAGGAAAAAAGTGAGAACGACTACATTCAATGTAGTTATTATACTCTGTGTATCCTCATAATAATACAATATAAACCTAGTACACTCATAAACCATTCACAGTACATTTAGTGTAAAGGATTTGATAGCTAAAAATGTACCCATTTAGTTACCAAATAGTACTCTATGAAGATTTCCAAGAAAAATAATTATTAGCATGTTGGTAAAACTTTTAGCGGCAAAAATTTGTAGTAGTAATAAACTATTAGACATGTTGTAGACACAAGTAAAATAAAATCATAAAAAATATAAGTTTTGTAGAAAAATCAAATGTACTATTACAATACATAATAAGTTTGGTTTAAAATAACTTGTAATAATGTTTTTCGTGATGGAAAAATAATGTTCTAATCGCACGAACAATCTTTGTAAAATCTTCGAAATTGTTATTTAATTTGTTTCTACTGTGACATGTCGAACGCCTTGATCTAGGGTTAATGGAAGCTATAAACAAACCATCTGTCTCTGTATAAGGAGCGTGCTCGTTAGAATAAATTACCTCACCTAGATTCCCTATATGGCGAGCGGTTGATTTATGTACGACATCCTTCAGTGAGATTACATCCATTAGGTGTTTTCCTTATACGGTCGCACCGGCGACATCCTTCAGTGAGACTTTCCTTATACGGTGGGTATCATTCGACCGAGAGTCGCGACCCTGTTCACACCATGCGTCCTCCGCTCTGTCGTGCTTTCTGTAGCGTCGCTACTACCTGTCTTTGACGTTTATTGATGTTATTTCGGACAGTGTTCTACGTCCTGTTGTGTTCACTACCTTGTTTTATGATGTGCATTGTCATTGTTTCGGACTGTGCTCTACATCCTATTGTGTTCAGTGTGCTACATTTGGATACTTTTAGTGCCATCTTGATGGACGCTTATGTGAGTTTACTGTAAATATACTTTTTTACTGTTTTGCTGACCCCGACCCACTTACAAGACTTAGAACAGTTCTTGTTGATCACTTCAGTGTTAGTTGTGCACGTATAGTTTAAATTCAATTCTTAAATCGAAGCAATTCTTATATGCTTGACGACCCTGAGCTACTTAGTGGACTTAGAGAACTCGGTTGTCTGTTTAATTTTAGTAAATAAGAGTTTCTTCTATGTTGTAGTAAATTCGTTATTGTTTTGGTGCAAGCTGATTGGTGGGGATATTCTATAAAAGATCGACTTCACATTCAACCCCCCATCACTTCGCAATGGAAGCCGCAGGTGTTAACACATGGGTTGCTCCTTCTGAGCTGGCTTTGTCAGAAGCTTATCTAGCTATTCTGTCGTATGAATATCGTGGACATAAATTGAACGTAGAAATTGAATTAACTCCTTTGAACAATGTTAATGTCCACCGTCTATTTATTCAATGGACGTCACCTTCAAAATTACACATTTACAAACTCATTGCTAGATCGAAAAATGAATTTAAAGTAAAAGCTATTAAAGTCAAACTCGTGTAACTCTGTGGTTTCTAGCGAGATGAATTCAAACGTAAAATAGCAGGGAACTAAAATTCCCTGTTATTTTACACACACTATATCGTGACCTTGACCCAGTTAAAGGACTTAGAGAATTCCGTACTAGGTTTGCTAGTTGTTACGTACTTAATAGAAATATCGCGGTGCATTTTCTTTAGACAGTCTCGTGTCGCTCTCTCTCTTTCTCTCTCGACACATCTGATCGTATTTATATAGTTGCATTAAACTTAGAGTTTCTCTCATCTATTAATTTATCTTTTTGTTAACCGCGACCTACATAATGGACTTAGCGAATTCAGCGTTAGAAATGTGATATAGAAACTTCTTGGTTGCATAACCCCCACCACCACAACTTCCCCCACTACTCGTTAGGCTCCCCCACTACTCGTTGGGTGAGAGACCTCGCCACCATCATCCTGGCAGTCTCTATCGAGCAGCCTAGCTAGCTGGTTGATTGAGCAGCCGTTAGTAGAATCTTTTGTAAAGAATAGGTACCATTCTTTATGAAACATTCTCTGTAGTAATAGTTGTAGCGTGGTAGTTCTGTCGCATGATAGTTTTGCATGGTAGTTTTGCATGATAGTTGTAGTGCTCGCACCATTCTCTAACAGATGATTCAGTTGATTTCATTTACTAATGATTATATGTATTTTCTTACAGTTTCCTTTAACACCTTCCAATACTCTATCCTGAAAGTGTCAGTTCCGACTCGACATTATCCTAGCATTATCACCTCTCTGCCAGTTGATATTACTTTACTAATGATATTTTGTATTTTCTTGCAGACTTTCCAATCACCTTTCAATAACCCATCCTCAAAAGTGTCAGTTCAGGTTATACGGCCGTCTTGGCATTTATTCCTTTGCTTCCGATTGTTTCAGTCACTCCGTCCTTATCCGCTAACAGTGTAAAGGGTAATGGCCATGCAAACCGTACCGTTGTCTCTCTGTCCATGCAAAGCGGTTGACAACACACTTACCTTTGTATACTCCCAAGTCTTTACCGATGATAGAAATAGTTGCGGTGTGGTTCCTTCAAAATTTTGAATTGGCTCATTAATAACTTTTTGTTTTAAATAATTACAAGAGGAAGCTTTGTTACTGCTTTGTGGCCTTTAATAACAAGCTAGCTCTTTAATTATATAGATATATATATATATAGGGCCTTCTTTTCAATAAGTAAAAGAAAGCGCTATTATTAGATTTATAACCTAATAATTGAAGCCGGTTCTTTAATAAAAAAATAACAATAATACCACTCGTGATTGTTTCTGACATTCCTTACCTCCACCGCATCCTAACCTTACAAACTGTGTGTGTAAAGGGTAGTGGCCATGCAAACCGTACCTGTTGTCTCTCTGTCCATGCAAAGCGGTTGACAACACACACGCAGTCACCCGTCTAAGTCATGTAGTCCTGAGTGTCAATTATGACTGAACAATCACTATCCTAAAAAACAGAGCGGGGAATAGATCAGTCTGTGGTTCAATGTGCGAATCACTTACTGCTCTATTCCCCGTTTTGGTAATATGTTTGGATGACCTTGACCTACATTCAGGACTTAGAAAATTTTCGAACACAGAGCGGGGAATAGAGCAGTCTGTAGTTCAAAGTGAGAACCACTTACTGCTCTATTCCCCCGTTTTGGTAATATGTTTGGATGACCTTGACCCACATTCAGAACTTAGGAAAATTTTCTCAACGTGACTTTACTTCTACTAGTAACACCCAGTACTCCTCGCCTCCTACCACTGTACCCATCCCTACCACTGCCACCGGGTCTATATAAGGCGGATTCGCAAGACCCTTCCTCACTCTGTTATCCGGCTTCACTGTCTGTTTAACGATTTCAACCATGGCTGCAAGGAAATATTTGAATTTGAAAAACTGTCTAACTTCATCTTCATCTCCTTCTTCTTCTTCTAATGTTGCATCAACTATTCTCTTACAAACTTTGACGATGGGGATGATTTCTGCACCACCACCACCGCCTTCACACTCTATGACTTCTGCTTCACCACCTTTCTACTCTGAACAACATTGTCACTCTGGGCGAGCTGTACAGAAATCAATTGGTGATGATGCGAGAACTTCTCCTCCTGCTTCACCTGAGAAGAATTCACCAAAGTCACTATCACCTTCATCGTTGGGCATGATATCTGCGCCACCACCACCTTCACACTCTATGATTTCTGCGTCACCACCTTCATACTCTAAGCGAGATGAAGATGTACAAAAATCAATTGTCGATGATGCGAGAACTTCTCCTCCTGCTTCACCTGCATCATCGTCATCATCATCATCATCATCATCATCATCATCATCATCATCATCGTCATCATCTTCACTATTCGTCACGAAACCTATTTCTCCTATTATTTCACCTCTTTCACCACCTACCCCCTTAAGAAACCAACCTTTGTCTGAAAAATGCAAGAAAATCCTGTCCATTCGTAAGAAATGTTTCCTACCTCCAAAATCATGTTCTTATTTGTTTAAAAAAGGCGTAAGAAAAGGTGAGCAATGTATTAGACCGTCTATTTTGAATGAGGTACTTTGCAGTCTTCACCTAAAAACAAAAGAGAAGTCTAATACATCTCATTGCGCGAAGCAAACAGCAGAAACCTTGTACAAAACTCGCATTAATAGGCTTCGTCGATTCAAAAAATATTTCTTTGTCAAGTCGTTTGATCATACTATTGTAATCGTAAGATGTGAAGACAGCAAGTACATGTTAAGATTACCCAAAGGTATGATGAACCCTAAGTCCCCAACCGAGAAGCACTATTTAATCCGAGATAGTAGTGGTACTGCTGTTTGGAAAAAAGATAAAATGTAAAATCATTTAATAGCACTTGATCAAAATTAGTTTATCCTGAATACAGAGCGGGGAATAGATCAGTCTGTGGTTCAATGTGAGAATCACTTACTGCTCTATTCCTCGTTTTGGTAATATGTTTAGGTGACCTTGACCCACATTCAGGACTTAGAAAATTTCACAACACGGCTTTACTTCTACTCTAACAACCTCACTACTCTTATCCCCTCTACTACTCGTAGCCCCCCCCCACCATCAGATATATAAGGAGGTACTGCTAGAGCTTGACAATCACTCTGTTGACGACGTAAAATAGTAAATAGTTCACCTTTATTCATCTTTACCATGGCTCCAAGAGAGTACACCGATCAACAAGTGATGTATGATTTTATTAAAAACATTTTCATGGATGACTTAGACATTCTCCCAGAGGAAGAAACGGATGGTTTTGAACCAAATGAAGAGTCTGAAATGTTCCAACTAGAGACTTTGAGTGATGGTGAGTCTGTAGATTTAGAATTAGTAGCACAGTTGGCGGAGCTTGAGGAAGAGTTAGAAAACGGAGATGATTATGATGAAGAAGAAGAAGAAGAAGAAGATGATGGTGATGATGGTGATTGGTTGTATAATGCGGAAGAACAACAACAACAACAACAAACAGAAACTCCAACTACCACCCAACCAGGCCGCTTAACAATCATTTTATGTCGTTGATGTTTATTTCCGTCCGATGCATCTTCTGATGAAGAATCGGAATAAAACATTTTGATATTTAAATTGTAAATGTACCCTTTTTTTTATTTATTTAGAAGACAGAGCGGGGAATAGATCAGTCTGCGGTTCGAAGTGAGAATCGCTTACTGCTCTATTCCCTGTTTTGGTAATATGTATGATTGACCTTGACCCACATTCAGGACTTGGGAAATATCTACTCCTGGTTTATACTTAGACTAAAACTTTAACTCTGTGATGAGGATGGTATCATATTGTTTTAAAAACGAATGAAATGAATTATAAGCAATGACTAAGAGAGATAGCTGTATAGGTTTTTTTTTGTTTTTTTTCTTTTACAACGACGGTGGAGGTGGTAGTGAGGGTAAGGGGGGGGGGGCTTGGGGCCTATATATACCGGTCGAGCAGGGTTGGCAGGCATTCGCAACACATTTCAGCTTTTTGGTCAACAATGATGAAATGTTTTCTATGTCCAGCTTTGTTGAAAGATGAGGACGAGTTGGCTGACCACTACGAAGTGGATCATTATTTCAGCAACTCTAGAAATGTGAGGGAAAGGAGACGGTATAAAAGACTCAATGAGGCTTTTGAAAGATTGGCAGAGAAGATCCAGCATTTAAACGAAGATAATAACAATAAACCGACAAAAATACAGATTGTTAAGTCTGCAGTACAGTACATAAATCGATTAGAGAACATGCTGAAAAACAGCGCAGAGTTGCCACCTCAACAACAACAACAACAACAAGAAAGCGAGCCTTCAAATGAAGTTCTACAATTATTATCATGTGAAGAGGTTGCTGAAATTCTAAATCCGCTCCCCTTCAAATGAAGATCTACAATTATTATCTTTTGAAGAGATTGAGGAAATTCTAAACACGCTCCCTTCGTAAATATATATCGAACTGTAGCAGTATCCTTTGCCCCGAAGACAGAGCGGGGAATAGATCAGTCTGTGGTTCAATGTGCGAATCACTTACTGCTCTATTCCCCGTTTTGGTAATATGTTTGGATGACCTTGACCTACATTCAGGACTTTGCTAATTTTTCAGTTTGTAAAATGGTGAAAACACTAATTTACTTTAGCGTCTTTGCCCCATATCTCAGTATTTACGTTGAGCAAACTTGCACCTGCATCCTGTTTGACATGCGGGTCGTTATACGGGTTTTTCTTTGTACTTTTTCTTAACCCCACCACCTTTTCGTCCTGCTATAAAAGGAGGTGTCTCACAGAGTGATGCTCATTGCTGATTGGTTATTCGCTAGAGAGCACATGATGTATCGTTGCAACATTTGTAACGTAACATTTAAAGATGAATGGGTTTTAGTCATTCATCAAGAATTAGTGCACAACCCGACTAACAACGAAGCTTCAATATGTTGTGAAGAACTGGAAGAAGTGGATCGTATGTTAGTACAACACCAAAATGAACAAGAAGAACCCGGAACATCGCACCAAATAGAAAACCCACCAGAAATTATAAGACGCACCGTTATTCAATATGCACCAGGACCAGCACCAGCACCAGCACCGAATGTCAATGTCGCTTTACAAGCTCATGCACTACCTGGAAAAGTTGTAACACATTTCAAAATTGACAATGCTAAATTGAAACTTTCAGAATTTGTAAATAGTGCTAAACCATTAGTTAGTAAAACATTGCAAAATGAAATAAGGAGATTAAATTTTATAAAATTTGGTCTATTGTTAGATGCTTTATTTGTAAATATGCAGGATGAAACATCACCAAGAGGGTTTATGACAAAAAATCGCACCATCATGTTTGCAACAGATATTGATAGTATCGTAGATGATTGTTTTATAGAGTTGTTGTCAAAATTGGAAGAACACGAAGGAAGAGGATCTGGATGGAGCTTGCTAGAAATATCAGGATTAGATGTAAGAGTGCATAAACATGGCTATGGATTGAGAGGAAGCAGTTACATCCCACTACCCAAGTCTATTTCCAATACGAAATCATGTATCAATGTGGAAAATGAAAATGAAGAATGTTTTAAATATGCCATGTTAGCGAAATATGTCGAAGACCATCCTAAAAGACCTAGTCGTAAATATGTAGAAGTGCAACATAAATACAACTTTGTTGGAATGATGTATCCTGTTGGTATTAAGGATATAAAAAAATTTGAAAAGCAAAATCCAACAGCTTCTGTGAACGTTTTTGGTTTGGATTCAGCAAACAAAGTGTACCCCTTAAGCATAACATCAAATGAGAAGAGAGATCATACGGACTTATTGTTAATCAAAAAAGGAAATATTTCGCACTATGTATATATTAAAAATTTTGAAGCACTCATTAGTAAACAATTGTCGCACTCTAAGCGAGGAAAAAGAACAATTTGTAAAAGATGTTTTTGTTATACAAACAAATTATTTAGAATGGGAGGTAGAGAATGGTTATTAGAACATCAGCGGCTATGCAGTGGAAACAGCGAAGTGAGAGTTCAACTGCCACACCCCAGCAAAGCACAAGTAAAATTTGAAAAGATCCAGCACCAGTACCGCATTCCGGTTGTTGTGTATGCGGACTTTGAGGCGTCATTACTACCACTTGAACATGAAGGTGGTGAAGAAGCAAAACAAAGAAAGTACCAGCTGCATAAACCAAACAGCTATTGCATTATGGTCAAGTCCACGCTTCCTGAAGACCATCTGCGGAGATATCAACTATCATCAACACCGAAGATTTACCGTGGCGAAGAAGCATCCAAGTACTTTGTTGACGATCTGCACGACATCGCTGGAAAAGTGGAGACTATGTATGCAAGTGTGAGAGCTATGACACCGATGACACAAGCAGAACAACAACAACATAACTCATCAACAGAGTGTTATTTGTGTGAGAACGTCTTCACAGAGGCTAATGTTAAAGTTCATGATCATGACCATCTGACAGGAGCTTACAGAGGTGCAGCCTGTAACTCTTGCAACTTAAACTTCAAAATTCCTAAATTTATCCCTGTAGTTCTACATAACCTCAGCGGGTATGATTCTCATTTTATCATTCCGGAATTGGGAAGATATGACGGAGGTATAGACGTTCTGGCTACGACCATGGAGAAATTTATAAGTTTTTCAAAGAAGGTCGGTAGAATTAAGCTTAGATTTATAGATTCATTTAGATTTATGTCCTTTAGCCTTCAGAAGTTGGCAGAAAACCTGAGAAGAGAAGATCTCGTAGAAACTAGTAAAATTGTTCCTGCCAGTAAAATAGAGTTGGTGCTTCGTAAAGGAGTCTTCCCCTACGACTACATAGATGGTCTTCACAGGTTCCATGAAACATCACTTCCTCCCAAAAAAGAATTCAAAAGTAAACTTAACAACTTGCACATTTCAACTACAGACTATGAACATGCGCTTCGAGTGTGGAACGAGATGAATATGAAGACCATAGGAGAATATTCCGACTTTTATGTAAAAGTGGATGTGACTTTACTTTGTGATGTTATGGAGGAATTTCGTAATACTTGTTTTTCCGCATACGGTTTGGATCCTTTTCATTCTTACACCTCTCCTGGTTTGGCTTGGCAGGCTATGTTGAAACAAACAAAATGTAAACTCCAACTACTAACAGATATCGACATGGTACTGATGGTTGAGTCTGGCGTTAGAGGAGGACTAACTCAAAGTGTTACAAGACATGTTAAAGCAAACAACAACTATCTTCCCAATTATGATGAATCGAAACCATCGACATTCTTAGGCTACTTTGACGCCAATAATCTATATGGTTGGGCGATGTCACACCCACTTCCGTATGACAACTTCAAGTGGATTGATCCAGACTCTATAGGAGATATTTCACAAATTCCCAAAAACGGAGACGTTGGATATATCCTCGATTGTGATTATGAATATCCCGATCGCTTGCATGATCTTCACTACGACCTTCCACTATTGGCCAAAACAGAAGTGTCAGAAATCGGAAATCATCCGAAACTGATGATGACTCTAAATGATAAACAACGCTACGTAGCACACTTGTGGGTAGTTCAACAGGCTCTAGAGTTGGGTTTACAAATTAGAAAAGTTCATCGTGTTTTACAGTTTTCCCAATCATGCTGGTTAAAGCCTTACATCAATTCAAATACCAGAAGAAGAGCAGCCGCCACTTCAGAATTTGGAAAAGAGTTTTTCAAATTAATGAACAATGCTATATTTGGGAAGACATTGGAAAACAAAAGGAAACACATAAACATCAAACTCATAACTAACCCCCAAAAACTACAGAAGCTTGTACAACAACCGAACTTTGGATCATCTTCAATAATAAATGAAAACATTGTTGCAGTGTCTATGAAGAAGACTAATGTTAAAATGGACCGTCCGTTGTATGTAGGCATGTCGATTTTAGATATTTCTAAAACGCACATGTACAATTTTCATTATAACAAAATGGTCACCTTTTACGGACGTGAGAACATTGGAATCTGCTACATGGACACAGATGCGTTTGTCTACTGGATCAACACCCGAGACATGTACGAGGATCTCCGCACATTTGTTCACCGTGATGAGTTTGACTTTTCCGACTATCCTAAGACGCACCCCAACTACGACCAGGACAGAAACAAAAAAGTACTTGGCAAATTTAAGGATGAAACGAAAGGAGTTTTACTAGATGAAATTGTATCGCTCAAGCCAAAATTGTATTCAATAAAACTGTATGGAGAAAATGTAACGGAGAAAGTGTTAAAAAAAGCTAAAGGTGTAAAGAATATTTATTTAAAGAAGAAAGTGAACTTTGAACACTACAAAAAATGCCTATTCCAAGATGTTGTATATGCTGCAAAATTCAACTCTATAAGAAGTTTTAATCATCAGTTGTACAGTATAAGCGAAGTTAAAAAAGCACTATCTTCAGACGATGACAAACGATGCATCCTTCCAGACAAAATTCACACATTACCTTTCGGCCATTACTCACTTCGTCCTATCCACGAGTAACTGATTCTCTTCACTACAGATATGATGCATTTAAATATATATATAAATATATATATATACAATTCTTTTCTTTTAGAATACAGAGCGGGGAATAGATCAGTCTGTGGTTCAAAGTGGGAATCACTTACTGCTCTATTCCCCGCTTTGGTAATATGTTTCGATGACCTTGACCTAAATACAGAACTTTAAAAATTTGTAGTTATAAAAAGATGGAAAATGTGCGGTCAAAGATAGGATCATTTAATAATCTATTCCCCGCTTTGGTAATATGTTTAGATGATTTTAAATACAAGACTTTGAGAATTTGTTGTTATAAAGTGATGAAACATTAATGTACTTTACAGTTTATACTCTTAATTATCCTCCCCTCCACCTCTGCATTATGTTGGAAAAAGGTGTTTTCTATGTTCTTTCTTACCCCCACCATCTTTTTTACCCTGTTATAAAAGGAGGTGAGCATACAGTGCGAGTTGTATTAGTGGTGATATTGGGACAGCAGCAACATCATGGAAGAGGTAAAGAGGAAAATTGTCGATGAACTTCATAAACCTGCAAGAGTTCATTTTCCTAGAAGAAATACCGTTATCAAGGGGGTGAACGATTTGTACCAAGCGGACTTGATTGACATGAGACCTCATAGTCAAATAAATAAAGGATACCACTATATACTGACAATTATTAATTGTTGTACAAAAGTTGCTGATGCAGTACCTGTACGAGACAAGACGGGTAAGAGTGTAACAGAAGCAATGCGAATAGCCATGAAAAGAGATAAGAATAGAATCAAACATTTACAAACTGATGATGGAAAAGAATACTTTAATAAACAATTTGCGGAATTAATGAAGAAATACAAGATAAACCATTATTCTACCAATTCAGAGAAAAAAGCTGCGATAATCGAGAGATTTAATAGAACTTTAAAAGGAATGATGTACAAAATGTTTTCCAGAAGAGGGTCTTACGTGTGGTACGATGTGTTAGCAGACTTGATAGACGAATATAACAACAAGTATCATCGAACTATCGGCATGGCACCTAGCAGAGTAAACAGAAAGAATATAAAAACCGTTTTAGACAACATACGAAAGAATACAAGACCTAAAATAGAAAAACTAAAACCGAGAAAGTATAATGTAACTGACAAAGTTAGAATCAGTAAGTATAAAGGAGTGTTTACCAAAAAATACCTCCCCAATTGGACGAATGAAGTTTTCACAGTGTACAAAGTACAACCGACTGTACCTGAAACGAATATTTTAAAAGACAACAAAGGTAACTTGTTGCAAGGTGCATTTTACGGGCATGAACTGATGAAATCAACAGTAGGCGATGTTTATCTTGTAGAAAAGGTGTTGCAACGGAAAAAAGACATGGTTAAAGTACGTTGGTTGGGATTTGACAAATCTGAAGATTCTTGGATACCTATAAAAGACATTATCTAATATTAGAACCTTATCATTCCTTCGTTGATAGTTGGACAGAATGGAGATCGTTCAACATACGGATAAATTTAATATTAGCAATATTGATGATTTAACAGTTGACAAGACTACAACACTCAACAGTGGTAAACACGGTAGTTTACTACCAAACACAGTTCGATGCATTGTGAGTGGTCCTTCAAATTGTGGAAAGACTAACATTGTCTTTAATTTAATAACCAATCCGAAAGGGTTACGCTTTAATAACCTGTATATTTTTTCAAAGTCCTTACATCAGCCGAAATATCAATTACTGGACAAGGTACTTTCCGATGTGTCAGATGTTAACTTTTATAAATTTAACGCTAGTGATAGCATTATGCAACCAAACAATGCTAAGCCGTATTCCGTGTTTATATTTGACGATGTTTCTTGTGAAAATCATGATACTGTTAGAAACTACTTCTCCATGGGAAGACATAATAATATCGACAGTATTTATATAGGACAAACTTATAGCAAAATCCCAAAACAACTCATCAGAGACAATGCGAATGTTTTGATTGTCTTTAAACAAGATGAAACTAACCTAAAACACATATATAACGATCATGTCAACGCAGATATGACATTTGACATGTTTAAACAGCTATGTGCACAAGCTTGGAAGAAAAAGTATGGGTTTTTGGTTATCATGAAAGATCAAGCCATAAAAGATGGACGTTACAGAATAGGGTTTGATAAATTTGTTTTGATAAAGTAAATATAGGTATTGTTATACAAGACGTCATGGTGAAAACATGGAAAACCAGGAAAAGCTATTAAAACAAATAAAATCACTTAGTGATTCCATTAGGCGGAAGAGTAGAGCATTGAAGTTGGGTATAAATGAACGCGAACAGTTTTTAGAGGCTACGTTTAAACCTATCGTTGCACCTTTGAAACAATTGTCGAAAAGCTTAGAAGACCCCGCTAATAAGTTGGAAGAAGACGTTCTTTTACCCATTTCAAAATATGAAAACACCGAAAGAAGTGAAGAATCAGAAGAAACCGAAAAAAGTGAAGATTCCGAAGAAAGTGAAGATTTGGAGGAAACAGAAAAAAGTGAAGAGGAAGAAGAAGCTAGTGATGAGTTAAGGGACAAAGAGAGGTTGGATAACAGTGAAGAATATGAAGAGGTTGAAAATACCGTACCATCTAACTTGAGCAAATTGGGCACTGACATTACGTCTAAAGGGGCACTTGGAAGACAATACTTGTTGAAAATGTTACATTCCTCACAGCCGAACCGTAAATATCACACGTACGGAGCTAGATTAGGAAATGATGGTGAAGGAATACTGATTGGTGATAGTAAACTCGATGTTGATGTAGACAATAATGTAATAATTGGTGATGCCAAATACAAAGGCACAAAAGGTTTGTTTGAGCTCATTTTTAAACATAATCCTGGTAGATATACTAAAAGCGATATGATATTGTTTAAGAAGATATTAGAAAAAACAAACGCTCATAGAAAAGGATATTCCAAAGATGCACCTGTACATAGAAATCAATCAGTAAAATATACAAGTATCATATCAAATTTGTTTCCACCACATTCATTACAAAGAGCACGTGAGAAAAGAGCGTTATCTTCTGCGGAAATTAATCTGTTACACAAAACCAAAAAGAGGAAAACAACTGATCCGACGTCTACAGGAAAGGGATTATTAAAAAGTCTATACAAGACTAATATAATTTATTACAACGATATCAATAAGTTGGTGGATCGAATGAGATTGTTATACGAAGCAATGCAAGCAGGGCATACTGGTTTAGACAATGAATGGATCGCTTTGGTTGACGAACTACGAAATAGAGGACTAATCGTGTATTAACATATATAAGTGTTATAGCAGCAAAATATATTGGTTTAGTTGAATCATGAGTGTGGACAAGTTCGGACGTTATTCCGTCATTGGTGAAAATCCAATTGTTTATAATAAAAACTATGGTTTGTCCGTTACAGCAGAAGGTGATTACAATGTAGGCAATAAACGTTTGAAATTTGTTAAAGATCCTCGAGATAATAACGATGCCGTAAATCTAAACACATTGAATTCAAAAACATCAACAAGTTTGAGAATTGACGGAGACGGTGTATATAACGTGAAAAAGCGTAGAATTATTAATGTTGCTGATCCTCAACTTAAACAAGATTGCGTCACAAAAGAGTATGCAGACTCGCTGGTATCACCTAGCTTGAAAATCGAAGGAAATGCTTACAATGCTAAAGGTAAACAGATTCAAAATGTTCAAGATCCACTATTACCCTCAGATGCAGTTACAATGCGATATGTGAATAAAAGTACTCCTACCCAAACTGATGATCATTGGGGTTTTGCAGAAAAAAGGTTAAGCAATATAAAAGATCCAATTTATCCTAAGGAAGCAGTAAATTTAGAAACTCTGAAAAGAATGTTGAATAGTAGATTCAATGAGTGGACTAAATCTTATGATAAGAAATTAGAAAGGTTGGGTGCCGCCTTATTTCATTATATACACAGGAGTGCAGGTAGAGCTGCAGAACCACAAGTCGATGGTGGAACTTATTTGGATTGGCCGAGTATACATCAATCGAGTGATACAACAAAAAACGTGGAAGAATAAACTACCAATTTAAATACAGATAAGCAAGACGATTGTTTCATTAAAGATTACTCATTTAAAGGATGTACATGATTGTGAAGGTTTCCGATATAAATAGACAATGATGAAAAAACAGCGGGTCAGTCGCACTACAGAATTCATAAGAAGAGGAGGAGGAATTGTATCAACAGCAGTTTCAGCTTTTTCTAATCCTGTTGGAGCTATGGTGAACAAAGCGATTGATTTGCTACCAGTTGAGTTACATTTACCCGGAGGTTACCAATACTGTGGACCTGGAACAAAACTACAGCAACGTCTTGCAAGAGGAGATCCAGGAATAAATAAACTTGACAAGGCTTGCAAAGAACACGATATCGCATATTCAAAATATAGTGATACCCGCAATAGATCTATAGCGGATAGAGCGTTAGCTGAAAAAGCCTGGCAAAGAGTAAAGTCAAGTGACGCGAGTGTTGGTGAAAGAGCAGCAGCCTTAGCAGTAACATCAGCCATGAAGGTGAAAACAACATTTGGAGGTGGTAAGAGGAAGAAAAGAAGTAGAACGAGGAAAACAACAAAGAAACATGGAGGAAGTATAAGAAGAAAACGTCGATCAACCAAAAACAAAGGAAAAAACAAGCCTACAGTATGGTCTATGATAAAAAAAAAGGGAGGAGGACTATACCTAAAACCATACCGTGTGTATTGAATAAGAAAAAACAATTAATAATCCCGAATAAAGAATTGACAAATGAAGAACTGCTTCAATATGCTTCCTGTTTAAATATACCCTTCTTTAGAGGAGTTTTCATGAAAGACGCTTTACCTAAGAAGATTTGGAGAAACGAGACTGGAATTGTAAATCTAGATAACACCGCAGGATCGGGCACTCATTGGATATGTTATAAAAAACTGGGGAAAAATATTTACTACTTTGATAGTTTTGGAAATCTACAACCACCGAAAGAGCTTCAGTACTACTTTCGCACGTCTGAGAATGTTTTTTATAATTATACTAGAGAGCAACCTGAAGAGACATCAATATGTGGACATTTATGTTTAAACTTTTTAGCTACAGGTGTTAGTCAACTGTAAGATGTCATCGTATACAGTGTCGCTGGTCGGAAATTCATCAACTTTGAAAACTACCCTTTTTCCAGCTCTTCGTTTGCAACAAGGAGTACTATGGGAAGCGGCCTTGTTAGATTTAACAACGTACAACTCTATTCCCAACATCAGTGAAGGTGTTAACAACAAGATACATTACTACAAGACTAAAGATAAAGATGGAAAATATTCAAAACTGGAAGTGATTAGTTTACCAACAGGCTCATACGAGATAGACAATATCAACAAAGTTCTACAAAACTATATGGGAGAGGATAATATACAAATAGTAGGAAACAACAATACTATGAAAGCTGAAGTTACTTCGAATTATTACATTGATTTTACTAAACAACATTCGATTGGAAAACTGTTGGGTTTCTCTAGTGAAAAACAAGATAATATATTAGAACCTAATAAGACGTATACAGGGGATAGCACAGTGACTATACTCAAAGTCAATTCAATAGATGTAATGTGTAATATTATACAAGGATCCTATAGAAACGGTGAAAACAATCATATATTACACACTTTTTACCCTTCAGTCGCACCGGGATATAAAATAGTTGAAAAACCACAAAACTTAGTGTACCTCCCGTTAAACACCAGTTTCATTTCAGACGTTGTAGTGAACATACTAGATCAAGACGGAGACCATATTGACTTCAGAGGTGAAGATATCACTGTGCGAATCCATATAAAATCGTCTGCCTAAAAAATGGGGCTATCATTTGAAAGGAAAGGGTCGACTAGTAAACAGGTCAGTACCTCCTCGGCAGCAGAAGAATTAACAAGTGAGAACATTCGTTTTCTTGAAGACATTGGATTAAAACTTGTGAAAAAGCACAACAATGGATATAGCGGATATAACGCAAGGTCCGACATTCGACGAGACCATATGGGAAAAGGAGTATCACACGCACAACCCTTACGCTTCGTCAAAATTGAACAATAACGATGAAATCAGAATTCCTATACAACAACAAGATATTTATACTCTTCCATGTGAAAGTTATTTATATATCGAAGGAAGAGTAACAAAACGAGATGGTACCGTTGGATCAACTGTTCCGTTCATAAACAATCCCATGGCGTATTTGTTTGACGAAATCAGATATCAAATATCAGGGGTTACAGTGGATTCAACAAAAAAGGTTGGCATTTCTAGTACATTGAAAGGTTTAGCATCTATAACACCGAATGAGAAGAATCTGTTGAGTGTCGCAGGATGGATCGCACCTGAAAAAGACACGTTAACTCCTGACTCATCGGGAAACTTTGATTTTTATGTACCTTTGAAATTATTACTGGGATTTGCTGAAGTTTTTAGAAGAATAATAATAAATGTAAAACAAGAATTGGTTCTATTGAGAACGTCTAACGATAAAGATTGTATCAAAGCAGCGGCAGGAACAACTGATGCCAATATGGAATGGAAACTAACATTGGACAAGATTGTTTGGAGAGTGCCACATGTACGGCTAAATGATGAACACAGAATTACACTGTTGAAAAAGTTAAAATCGGATCGAGATATAGTAATGCCGTTCAGAAGTTGGGAGTTTCATGAATATCCTGTTTTACCATCAACTCAACGACACACATGGAGTGTAAAGACTTCTACACACTTGGAAAAGGCGAGATACGTGATATTCGGATTGCAAACCAAGAGAAGAAATGTACTTACCGCAAACGCTGGTGAGTTTGATCATTGCAAAATAACAAATTGTAAAGTGTACCTGAATTCGCAGTTTTATCCTTATGACAACATTAATATATCTTTTGAAAAGAAGAGATACAGTGTGTTGTACGATATGTACGCTAGATTTCAAAGTTCCTACTACGGTAGAACAAACATGCCTCTGCTAAGTCCTCAAGAGTTTGTTAGTAAGGCACCGATTGTAATAATTGATTGTTCAAAACAAAATGAATCTGTAAAATCGTCAAATGTTGATATCAAGATAGAAATGGAATTTCAGGAAAATATACCTGACGATACTTCTGCGTATTGTTTAATTTTACATGATAAAATTGTAACATACACACCGCTGTCAGGTATTGTAAAAACAGTTTTGTAGAAAACTTTACCCCCACCACAACATCCGAGTTAAATAGCGGAGCATTGAGACCGGCCTTCATTCGTTTGTGTGACACCGCTTGGGTAACATCGCATATACACAATGAGTTCTCTAGCACAGGACAATTCGGAATTAACTCCGTTACTGAAGGAGGAAAATAACACCGTAGAAGCAAAAGTTATTAAGGAAATAGACGAGTTTTTAAAGTTTGAGAAAAAAGAAGACAACAAACAAGAAGACAATAGAAAAGAAGAGGAAGAAGAACCAGCCAAAGTCTGCATTAAAAGAAAAAGGAAGTTTGAGGAAAACATTGCAACAGAAATACTAACTGAAGTTTTTCTAAGGATCTTTTACCCGATATCATCATGTTTAAGTAAGAGTATTTCTATTGGACTGAAGAAATCATTAGATTATTCACCTACGGTGATACTGAACCACGGTCCAAGGGTGGTACTGTTCTCTACTAGTGCGTGGGAATCTCTCTTAAAACATTTACATCTAATAGACTGCTACCTCAACAACGGTATGTGTGGAAGGAAAACAAACATTCGACTTTCTGATTGTGACAACGAGATCGATGTAGTTAAACATCGTGCGCAAGTACAAGTACGCATTAGGGACTTGACTCGACATGATAATAAAGTTATACTGACACGTGAAGAATTCCACATCTTCAAATGTGCATCGTCACCCGTTACCAGATACATGAAACAGTTGGTATTTTCTAGCTCTATCATAAAGGATTACTTGGTGGACACGTTGGAAAAACAACCGGATAGCACCATACTCTACGGACCTGTGGATACGTCTGTTTTTAATAGAATACCTCATGAAGTTGAAATGTGGCGACAATTGAGAGACTTTAAAAACACCGTAGAAGCAACAGAAGAAGAAGAAGAAGAAGAAGTTGGAGAAGTAGAAAACATTGAACCTGCAAAAGATCAACAAGGTTAATGAGTTAAAACAATAAAATAAAAACTTTGAAAAAATACAAAAAAAAAAAAATATGTGAAAGTGGGGTAGGCCTACCGGGGATGGTGCCCACGTTAAATATACACCAACGCGCCTGTAACTGTACGGCCTGGTATTTAAGAATACCTACCGTGGTGTGGAAAACAGTTGATGCAAGACCTCCGACATGGATGGATTAGATATAATTACAAGACCTTGTGTTATAGAATTTCAAGCGTTTCGTGGAAACAATGATAAGTTTATTATCAAAGAATTAATAATTTTAGACTTGCACACATTTGTTGTTTACCCATTTATGTTTGAACCTCCGTTCTCCTGGAACAAACTAAATTCAAAAGCAAAAAGAACAAACGCATGGATGACAAAATATTTCCATCACATACAATGGTATGAAGGATATATAGCTTACACTAATCTACACAGTATCATGTTTCAGTTTTGTAAACAATTTAATGTTATTTACACAAGAGGATTAGAAAAGAGAAACTGGATACAACGATACACGTACGGAAATGTCTACGATATATATGTAGACAGGGACTTTACAAATCAACAAGGTCATATTTGCGTCAATACCAACAATCCTATACATGGACTTACAGAGTGTGCTATACGCAACGCGTACCGTTTAGCAAACTACTTGAAGGCGGAAAACATATGTGACGCTGTCGGTGAAGGGGGTATAAATATCCGGTAGCGGCTCGTCCACAGCACCAGTATTATGATAGACTCCGAGGAGGCAACATATCAGACCAAAGCAGCAACTACAAAGATGACAACACCACAGCAGAAGCAGTCTCTTCAAGCACTAGTTGAAATATTCAACACCCAATCGAAATCCAACGTTCTATTAACAAAGAAATGTTCAGAGCTAAAAGAACACAAACACTACATAGTCCACAACCTAAGGAAGATGGAAACAACACACGGAGAAGCGGTTTTGGTCTCACTCAGCGAAGCCCCCTTCACACAAGGTGATGAAGCAAAATTTCAAGTATTTCTGCCCAAACGATTTGTTCAACTGCTGATGAATGTGGATTTGCGGAATATTCAACCTGGATCCTTATATCTGGTGTCCCACGGATCAAGTGGAAGCAACTCTACGGAACTCACTCTGCACGTCTCACACGAATGATGGAATTTGTAATTTAATTTGTATTGTAGTTATATTCTAGTCAATTGTAGTTATGTTCTAGTCAATTGTAAACAGAGTTGTTGTAAATAAATGATTAAAAAAAGAAAAAAAAATTAAGGAAAACCAACACGGTATTTTATCTAATAAGATACTACCGTGTTGGTTTTTTTTAAAAACAAATTTCGGTGACCTTGACCTACATTTCGGACTTGTTAAATTTTTTACTATTCGTGTTCTTCTGACTGCAAGTACAAAACTTAAATTGATGGAGCGCATAGCGCTATCTGTGGAAAGGAAGAAGAGGAAACAACAGTTGAAGTTGGTTTTGGTAAGCTGAACCCGTCTCTGAATAGAGGGACGAGTGGTGGAGGTGAAGTAGTGGTGGGGGGGGGGGGTAAAGTAGTGGTAGTGGGGGAGAAACCGAGTCCCTAGCGGACGTGCCGGCGCTACCTCACTTTGCATCCGGCTGTTGAACAGTGCACCTCACGCTCCTATAACAACAACAACAACAACGAGAAGAAGAAATAAAAACATGTCTATGGAAAGGAAAGCTGTAACTTTTGAACGTGTGCTGAATAATTATTGTTGCGATTTAAAATGTTTTAGAATACCGCAGGATCAAGTCGATGGACTAGCTTGTCCTGAATGCAAGTCTTTTAGTTATTGTACATGCAATTGTGCAACATACAAATCAACGCTCAAGAGTGCAACTGAAGAAATAACTCGTAGGCTCAGTTTACTTCTACGTCGAATGAAAGAGTAATCATGTCTCTTGAAATTTAAACTATCACCTACAAAGACGAAGAAACAGTATATTAATAATAATAATAATAATAATAATGGGTGATAGAAGCACAAAGTCCTAATGTCTAGGGAAAACGAGCTATTTTTTTTAAAATTTGGTTCATTTGACCTTGACCCACTTTCCTCAACCGGTCCCTTTAATTTTTAAAGGGCTCGTGACGTCATCAGCTAAAGATGACATGACTCAGGCCATCTTTGACACGTCACGTGACCGGAAGTCATAAATCACTTTTATCGATTGGCGTAGGTACCCCCTTTCGGTACTACTGCTTTTTTATACTACTTGAGTAATTAAGCAAAACCTCATTATCGAATTTGTATAAAAATATTAGTTTTTAAACTCAAACAATTATGATTTAAAAAGTCTAATATTCATATGGTAAATTAGTTCAAAAATAATATTCCTTTCGACATTTGTATGTATGATAAGAAAGCATGCTGGCATATTTATTCCAAGGAACGAACCTCAATTTGTATTATGTAAATGGCCTTACAGTGCATTTACCTTACCTTGCCAAATGCCGAGCAATTTGTCGGGAATAGCAGGTCGAAATATCCATGATAAATAGAACATTCCATCACTGCCAGAATACCTTCTGTACCTGCAAGGTTCTTTAAATAACTGGAGAGGTTATGAGAAATTTAAATCGATCGGTACATTTATTATCTATTGCAGCAAGTTTTGTGGCTGAAGATACATAATCACAAGTTACATCAGTTACTATTGTATCAAATAAAGTGAAGCAAATTCTTTTCAATTTGTTTAATGGGTAATGTAGTATGTTATTAATTTGGTAAAATGTATTCAAAAGATACAATACTTAGTAGTAATTGGTCAAACACTTAATGTAAAATTATATAAAACTATATCTTATTGTAAATATCATACTTATAGATAGGTGTTAAACCAATTGACTAATAATATAAATACATATATATATATATATATTACAAAAAATGATTAAGAATTGGAAAACACGATTTGAAAAAACAATTCTTTAGCGTGACTAACATCTTATTTTTATCAGATTTTACTTATATATAAAAAATGAGTATTTTAATATTTTTTATTTTGAAATTAATAGCGTTTATTAATTTTGTTGTTTAACTATCTGTATTAGAATATTTTATTATTATTATTGAAGTATAAACTCTTAATAAAGGTCTTTCAAAGCCTATTTAATAAGTAGTTACTAATGAATATTTTATTTTATTTATTTATTGTTTCAATATTTTAACTTATGAGAGGTCACGTACTTACAAAAAATAAGATTTGTAATATTTATCAACATGGTAGCCAAGCAGTTAGTTTATTTCAACTATTATTTATGATAATGTGTTATAATTCAAGGTATTGTTAGAACTATAACTGAAATGGATGTGATGTGCAGCTGATATTTTTAGGTAAGTCTTAGGCAACGATATAAAAAAATGTATGCAGCTAAAAATACTATAGAAAGATCCGTAGTTTGGATGACAACATATGCAGAATGTGTGAAGTGCAAGAGTTAAGTGGACATAATAAACAATAAAGTATTGACATTGTTTGAAGTGTGAAGATTTAAAGAACTATTACAAGTGCTTGCGAAAACAACATCAAACAATAAGAAATAAATGAGAACAGTTTGGAATCAATTATTATAAAATAGTTTACCATAATAATAGTTAGATTTGAAATTAAATAATGGTAAAATATAATTTCTACCATAAAATACAATAAAAACTTCACTTTTTGCAAGTAACTGAAGCAAAAACTAAAAGAGGATTCCTTTGAATGGCTTCTCAAATTAGGGTAGTTAAAACTTTTTAAGTAGTTTTTCTCTGCTGCAAGCTTAGTAGTTCCTATCAATAGAGGTATATGGGTAGCCTCTTACATAATAACTATGTTTCATGAGGTTGTCATGAATTATGTAATGAATTCTTTATTAAAATGAATGTAAAGATATAGTTTATAGATGCACGCGTGTGGTATAGTGTGTTTATTACGTCAATAACACTCAACAAACCTATTATAATAAATCATTGCTTGTATATTTGTGATTTATTCGATTTTTAGATAGTTTAATTCTGTTAGTGGATGTAAGGCTACCATTTGTTTTTAAGCTCAATTCTTAAGCTGGTTTCATATAGAAAGACAAATTCAAGGCGGAAACTAGGATTTATATCCACTGAAGCAAATAAGAATAGTTCGGAAAACAGTCCTCTTATTTCATAGTTTTGCATTGCAATACTAGAGTAAGAGAAGTGACATGCTTCTTTTCTTGCTGACAAGTAGTTTAGTCTGTATCATTATTGATTTCCATGTATGTTATAAAATGTTGTGCGCTAGATCAAATTGCCAATGAAAGTTATTTAACAAGATGTATATTTAAAAGAACTTGTATCACACATACTTAAGTCTTTAGGATGTCGACTTGTGTAATTTATGCTTTTTTGGCTCTGAGAATTCGTGTAACTACTTTGGAAAATTTACATTTATTTGACTTCAGAGACCAGAAGGAACGTATCAGTTGAAATTATTAAACATTTACTATACTTCCGTCTTAATTACTGTAACTAATGGACCACTAGCAAAGCACCTAGGAGGTAACATAAGGACTAGGATAATTAAGCTAAAATGTTTTATCCTTCCAACTTAGGTACTATTAGTTTTGGAAATGCATTCACATCATTATGATTACTAGGTTTAAGATATTCTATTAAGATTATTGAAGTTAGATATACTAATAAGGCAAGAAGGAAAGAGTTCGATCTTTGTAATGCTGCATTACTCGAAGATGTAGCGAAGTCCTTTATTGTTCGAGTGTGTCGAAACAGTGGTATCCCTTACTCTAGACCAAAACACGTTCTATACTGTTCATTCAATATTAATTATAGTGAGGTTGGTCATCCTCACATCCTCAAAAAAATTAAATGAGACACATTTACTCATTTAAAAATTTTTATTTTAAAACATACATCACTAACACTTTCTACCAGTAACTAACAAAAGGTAAGTTTTATTGAAAAATGAATTTAAACTAGGGTCTTTATAAAACAAAATGATCTTTTCTCTAAACATAACTTTTTAAGTTTTTTATGTATTACGTTTAAATAATTATTATTTTTGTAAGAATATCCATTTTAGGTTGAATACCAGATTAAAACTAAAAGATACAAATAAACCAACCAAAACTCTTCAAGCTTTACTGAAATTCTGTCCTTTACTACAAATGATATTCAATATTTTACAATTTATATACTTAATATGCATGCAGTTTATTTACATACTGTAACATGAGTTAATTAAGAATCCTAATATTTGATAAATATAGGAATTTTAAAGTCAAAATAAAGTAGAATAAATATGAGTAAATGATGCTAAAAATGTTTTAATACAGGTAATTAAAACTATTCAATTTCAAAGTTCATTGAGATCACAGAGCGGCCCTGTCTGTGGCATAACTGTCTGTTCTTGACAAGTTGACCTCTATAGTTGTCACACAACTTGACATTGTTTGATTTGAAAATGTCTCGACGTCACTACCCTTTTGTTAAACTTCATGTTATAATTGTCATGAACGGAGGATTATTATTTTTTCTCATCACTGTTTTTCGTAACTGATATCAACGTATTTACAAGTATAAAATTTAAAATAAATTTAAACATGTTTGTTTACTACTGGTTATTCAACTTGTATATATCATACATAAAAATAGAAGCTATTATTATGTTTCACACTAGTTCTTGAAGGTAATCTGTCTAGATTTGATTTCAACCTCACAGGTATTGTTGAAACTAAGGATGTTTCCATCTTGTTTATATTATAAATAGTATTTTGATAGTTTAAAATAATTTTTTCGTTTAGATTTTGAGCTTTTTTTGTCAAGTTATGTCCCAAATATTGACGTGTAAAGTTTTAGATTTATTTTTAGAAACACTTGCGTTTAAAGAATGGGTCGATGATTTTTAAAATTTGAGAGCATATGGCACAGAAAATGCTACATTTTCAGCAATATTTAAACTAGGCTTTTAAAAGGTTTTATATATTTTTTAATGTCATAAATAAAACAAGAAAAATGATTTTATTTTCTTTGTATATGCGGTTGGAATTTGTTGTTCATAAATATTATATAACAAATATAATTTGTTATAACTAAACTTATAATCAGTGGCTTTACATTGCCTATGAGCCATTTTGTACATAAACATCTCCTTAAAATAACTATGTAGAATAATATCTCTATATAAAATCGAACAGTATTTTACACTGTTATAATATATTATTTGTTATATATATATTATTTTAATTTCGTAGCTATGCATGAAAATTTATAAATCAATTACCAACTGAGCAGTGTTTATAATTCTATCTAAATATTAACTTATTAGTACTGAGAAATTTGAAACATATAGTAAAAATATGCTTTAAATTGTATAAATTTGCATGTAGAAAAACTTGAAAACCCCAATTTGCGGGAATCCTTTGTTAAAAGTTGGATTTTGATGATTTATTGAATTAAAAGGACTAATAAACGAGTCTTATAAGCAAGAAACAAGTTTAATTTTTTTGTACTTAAATTTAATAACCACTAAGTAACATCAGTACTAAGTAAATTTCATTTGTAAATTGTATATGATTTGAATGAAATAGTGTTATCGTTCGAAAAGTTATGAAAAATTGAAAAATTTTAATTAAGTCTAGACATCTCGAGCACCATTTGCTAGGCCCTCCATCTGTTATTCTTCTTCTTCTTATTGTATTTTGGAATGTTTTACTTTCTTTTTATAGTCGTAATATTTCATATTATTTTTAAATTAGTAATATAAAGTATTGTTTTCTCAAAATTCTTAGCTATTTTTTATGGAGTAGAACCAGGGGAAATGCCTCCTAGTTTCTGTACATTTAAAAGCCCGGTTATACGAGTACTTTACTGGCAAACAGCGTCCCTTACCCTTATTTACAGTTCTTTTTAGAAGAGCATTTTGTTTATGGTCATTTTGACCCAAATAACTTGGTGAATGCTTACTCATGGTTTTCGTATGGTTGTAATCATTAGACATATATTTTTTTTAAAGTAAAGTTGTGAAGTCGACTCTAGCAGTAAACTGGTATTTTGAACATCCTTTAGTCAAATAAAAATAGTATAACCAGCAGGTTTGAC